>JASAON010001651.1:0-177115 GCA_030849065.1 Jaenimonas drosophilae
AGGAGGCCCGCAAGGCCCGCAAGACCGTCAAGGCATAATTTGGGTAGATGTGCTGCCAATGAAAACAACTAACTGAAGTCAATTTTGTTTTTGTTCATCTCATTCAAAAAAAATAAAACATACATCTCATGCTGGTGATGAATTCAGCACTTGCGTTACCTGCCTATTTTCGTGTGCTGTGTGTATCCAGTGTATATCTGTTTGCGCTTCCTTCTTGTCCTTGTCGGTGTGCTCGTAGTGACAACAAGGTAGCGCCACAAAAGGTTGTTGCGTGGCTCGGCGTCGCCTCATTCGTTTACAGTGCAACGCATGATTCATTGCTAGCGAGGGATCATGGAGGTTGGCGCGCCAAGTGGGGATGGAGCGAACGGTGGAAGTGCCTCGTTCCTTCCCGTGTTCACGCGGTCTTACCTGAATTCTTCGATGAAGGCATACAACATCTCCCGTTTTGTGGTTGAACGGCTGAGTCTTGATGATGTTGTCTTCTTCACAAGCATGTGCTACTGGCATGAGTTCGCCTGCTTGCGTGGCCACAAGAAGATTGACGAAGTTGTTCTTGCTGCTTCATGCGTCTTTTTAGCCGCAAAGGTCGAGCACTACAAAGTGCGCGTGGACCAAGTGGTCTCCATTGTGTTCGAGTGCACTGGCGAAGAAGCTAGTGGATGGCGTCAAATGCTGCTGGAGGTGGAGCTGGTCCTCTGTGATGCCCTTCATTTTAATTTCCAGCGTGAAAACCCGAATGGGAGAATGCTGCTGCTGCTTGACACGCCGCCGGCGACGGGAGAGCAGGAGGATGGGCAACGAAGCCGTCGCTTGAAGGAGGTGGCGGCGCGTATTCTCGTCATTTCCTTGGTTGCTCCATTGTTCACGAAGGTGTCGGCGGAGGAGGTGGGGCGGGTGGTGGCCTATCTCACGACGACCTACAGTGGATGCTCAGGGGCCTACGCTCACTTGTGGGAGCAGAACCCGCTTCCAACGGATGATGTGAAGCAGGGCATCGTCGAGGTGATTCTGGATACCTTTGAGCTGATGCACAAGCAGACCGGATTGAAGGCCCTTGACGATCAAATTGCGGAACGGCGTAAACGCCGGCGCTCTACACCACGCGTGGAGTGATCCGGCACGTGTGTTTGGTGGAGTACTTGAGCAACGTGGTGGTTTCTCATACACATGCCCGTTTGGGCATACCCAATGGAAGCTAGTTTTGTTGTGTTCTACTTGCCCCATGATGGACGTCATGTATCTTTCTCTTGGAGGATGATTGTATCACATATGACTTTTGTGTCTTTTGTCTTTGTTCCTGTTTTGTGTGACCAGTTCCTAGTGAAGGGAGAAGGTACAATGCATCTTGTGGCAGATGCCTTCCCAACCCTACATTCGTGTTCCACGGGGTCTTTCGCCAGCGGAGAGTGCTTTGGCGGTGTATCAATCAATGCATCAGGGAGAATTCTTGCCGCCATCTCATCCACACAGTTACACCTCTTCGGTACACCACCGACAGCGACCCACTGGGCGAGCGTCTGCGTCCCTCGTACATTACAGGAGGAGAGCCCGTGCCAGTTTGTGCTCTGGCATCCTCAGCTTCCGAATGAGCTTGTGGTGATATCCAGCCATCGCATATTCTTCTATGAGGTGGACTTGGATTCTCATCAAGGACATCTCCAACAATCCACGTTTGGCAACAAAGACACGCCAACCTGCTCACCACTGCTCCCGCAGCCAGGAGCATCACGAGTGTGTCTAGGTGGAGAGCTTCCCATAGAGGCGGGCCGTGCAACGTCCGCTACTCATGCGGGGCCGCATGCATTTCTCGTCAGCACAACTGCGGGGGTGATTTTTGTTGTGAGCTGGACAAAACAAGAGGTGATTCATCAATGGAGTCTCACTTCCTTTCGCTCGCAAACACAATCACTGACGCTTCTTGACGTGAACACATCCCCCGAGAGTCATTCTCTCCGGATGAATGCTTCACAGTCCTTCACCTCCCAACAGCCAGTGGGACGAGAGGTCCATCCTACTGACAGCGTGGTGGCACCAATTCCTGGTAGTGACACCGTGAGTTGGTCCAAATCGATGCAGCTACGCCACTCAGGCCCCATTGTTGTTGCACCTGGTCGGGTGAAGCGAGTGAACGCAGAAGCGGAGCAACAGCGCTCATCGTCTTCCTTTAGCGTTGTGCCCTCAATGCTGGGCTCATCATCCAGGGTGTTGATGGATGTGCACGGGCGGAGTGAGTTGGAGCGTCTTACCGGAACATTTCTCAGCGCTTGTTGCAATCCCCATGCACGGATTTTAGCCTTTGTTTTATCTGGGGGGAGCATACTCGTGACGCACCCAGCGGATGGCTCCAGTGTGTGCTCCTTTTCTGCCCCTCTTCACGGCTGTCTGTATGACATGCCCAACGTGGCTATGGTAAGCATCAACGCCACCCACTCGTTGCTGGCTGTGGCGTATCGAGATGGCTCCCTCTCTTGTTTTGCCTTTGACTCCGCCACGCTTGCGTTGAAGAGTGACGCTGTGTGGCGCGTTCCCGCCGCTCAGGAGTCAGCGAAGCTGGACTCTGTGAGCGTGCTCCAGTGGAGCCCTTGCCATCACGAGGAGGTCCTCTGCATCGGCACGTACGAAGGAGGCCTCTCTTTATACCACGTCAACGGAACATGCCTGCTTCGGTCACGCCGGTCAGTCACTGACAACACCATCTCTTCCACCCCAGGATTTCTTGGGTCATACACAGTAAAGGGGTGCCTCCATGCGTGTTGGTCGCCGCGAGGCACGCGAATTGTCCTCGTGGAGCCATCATCGCAGCAAGTGGCGTCCTATGCACTGGGCCAGGTTATAACATCCCCGTTCCAGTGCTCATCACGAGAGGACTTTGGGCACGTAGCGGTGCTTTATGACCACCAACTCCAGCTCTGCCGTGGGACGGCTCGTGAAGGGGGAAAGTTGGAGATGGTTACCCCAACCACCTACCTCAGCACTTCATGTTCGTCACTCCGCTTCGGCGCTATATCTCCCAGTGGCCAGTATGTGATGTGTTCGGGGACTATTGGGTGTACTGTGTTGGATCGTCGCACCCATCGATGGTGTTCAAGTGACGCGTCAGAGGTCTTTTCCTGTGTGGCTCATCCCACCTGGCTCATGGAGGAGGTCATGGCGTTGCCCATCTACACCCACACAACACTTCAGTGTGAAATTGTCCTTCTACGTCCAGCATCTCCATCACCGCGACAGCATATCTCTCGACTTCCCATGGACGCAAAACCAATGCTCTTGGGCTCCTCTCCAGGAAACCACCCACGAGAGGCATTTTTCTCCGTTGTGAATGTGGACCAACGTCTGCGTATGTACCGAGTAACCATGGACCAGAGAAGAGCCCATTGTGTTGTGGTGCCACTGCAGAGTGTGACGCTGCTCGGAAACTTGAGGAATCCGCTTTCGGCAATTCCTCTTGGAAGGTGCCGGGAGCAGGAACGCCCATGGATGCTGCTTCATAGCAGTGTAGATCATGGTCTCAAGTTGGCCAGCTGGGGCCCACCGAAGGAGGAGATACCCGATCGCCCACCAGGAGATCCAGAGGCCACAGTGATTCCTCTTGTGCCGTTCGGCCATGATGGCACGCCCATGGTTCTTCAGGTGTGGCAGGACCATCTCCATCCAACGAAGGACTTATGCTTCATTGTACACGAGCACGCGGGGCTCTACTTCTACCACGTTATTCCCACGAAGGAAGGCGGTACTAGCCCAGATGCCACATTCATGATTGAGCGCACCATGATTGCCGCGACGGAGGGCGATATGACCGCCTTGGGCATTGAAGCTGCGAATGGTTGTGTGATGATTGCGGAGATGCGCTCGGATGCACCGGCACAGCGTCGCAGTAGATCTTCTTCGCCCATGCATTTGCGCTCTGTGCTCTACGCACATGCCATTCTTACCTCCGTGGTCCAACAAAACATTGCGGGTGACTCACCCAATGCACATAGTGTGCGGCGGGCTTCGTTGGTAACCCAGTGGAGCTGCGATCCTGGACTGTGCTTCTGGCTTGAGCAGCTCAGACAGCGAGGCACATTTGTTCAGACTGTTGATCTCTGCCTGCACACTATTCTCAATGACTGGCCATCCAGTGGACAGCACAGTGGCCAGCGGCTTCATGCTCTGCAGTGGATGCTCTCCATGCTGCGGAACTATCCCGAGTTCCATGAGGTGGTTGTGGGCTGCTTGCGCAAGATTGAAACCAAGAAATCTGTGATGTTGCTTGATTTGTTGGGCAGCCCGATGAATGTGTATCAGGAGTGTATTGCCCATTACCAGTTTCGCGAGGCAGCCCACCTCGTTCGACTCATCATGATGGGAAACCTCCGCTGGACGATGATTGAGGGTTCCGAGGACCCTCAGGGACCCGTGGCTTCCCTCCAACAGGCCAGTGACTGTGTTGTGGATCTGTTTGGACGCTCCCTGAGCCATGGAGACTACGACGGAGCAAATAACCTTCTTCGTTTTCTTGCCCTGCTTCACCACGAGATGGAGCTCCCTGGTGGGACGAGTGCGTACGGCACGCAACCCCCGCTCATCGTCCGCTTACTTCCTCAGTGGCTGCGTGGCCCTTCCACCTCTCGGCCAACGCTTGCGGATCACCCATCCTTGCGCGTGGACCTTCCCACCGTCTCGCCAACAACACGCAATCACTCCGCCTTCGAGTCAATCCAGGGTCCACAACCCACCTTGGTCAACGAGAGTGCGTCTGCGGTTGTGGAAGGAAGTCCAACATGTGAGATGTTGCGTCTGTTTGAGCTCCACCCAGAGCTTCCCCGCTCTCTGGTGGCAGAGGGGCTACGTCTTCTCGTCAATGGCCTTCTTGGTGAGCTGGATGACTTCCTCCGCACATTTTCATGTAGTCCAGCCCACTTTGTGAATGTGCACTTGTCCGATTTTGATTCGAAGATGCAGGTGGATCTTGAGGAGTCATCCGCGACCTTCAACACTTTCCTAAGTGGATTGCACAATCAGCTGGGAATTCCCCTTCCCCATCACACGATTGGTGCTCGCGGGGTGAAGCAGCTCCAAGGTTATCAAGTGGCCCTGGATGAAGGTGACGCCACAGGCGAGGTGATGAGTGATTGGACTCAGGCGCAGTGCATTTTATACAGCAATGCCAACGTTCTGCAGCTGACAGAGAAGTGGCGCGTCATGCTTGCGGGACACCCACTTCACGAGCTTGCACTTGACTTGCTGCTCATGAGGAAGTCGAATGTGATGAATGCCATTCACCGCCTTGATGATGGAGGTACCACAGAAGGTTGTGACGCGTCTTTGATGCGCGTGATTATCTCTGGGCTGAGTTCTGTGCCAGGTCTACATGCCTACCACAAGTTGCTGACCACCTCGTACCAGCAGGTGGATGCCGCTCGTGATGCTCAACGATGACCTGTTGCACTAATTCTCTGCTTCAACACAAAGTTGTCTGTACGCGTTTCTCATGTCTGTGTGACGAATGCCCACTATCCCAGCACAGTTTCATGCTCTACCGATATCCTTGCCACCTATATGTCTTCTCTTGTTCTTGTCCATAGTCTGTTTTTTCTTTTCTGGGTTTGTGCCCCCTCTGCCTTGTGTGCACTGGAGTGGAACGACCCCCTTCCAAGACCCCTCCAACATTGAGGAGTTGCGTGCAAAGAACATCGTACCTGCCCATCATTTTTTGTTGTTTTCCATCTAGGCCGACTACTACCGTCGTGGAAGGCACCTGTAGTGCGAGCTTGGCCTCGTGTGACCATCTTGTGTGTCGCTTTCAACACCCAATTTTGTTCCTCTCTACCTCCCTCCCCTACACCACCGCCACAATCCACACACGTGTCATGGACCCAAGACTGGCAGCGGCCAGGGCCACTCGGTGGGATCGTCTGGTAGCAGTGCTGGAGTGTGTGGAGCCACAGCAGGTTATTGAGGCTTCCAGGATTTTGGAACGTGCGAAGAAGCTTCACGTCAGTGATGTGGAGCTCTTCAGTCTCCTTGCCATGCACTATCAGGATGGCCAGGAGGGGATCCTCTTTGACGCCCTCAACTTTGAAGTCCTCGCGCTAACGTGGATTTCGTGGGCCCAGGAGGTGCACCGAAGCTATGTGGCACTTCGAGGGGGTTCACCAAAGCTGAGTGAGGACAGCGCCTTAACGACGTCCAACTCCGCCGCCTCATTGGATGGCCAAGGCTTCTCCAGACAGAACACATGCCCCTTTGGGAACAGCCTGCCCACAGAGACACACGCCCCACCCGTCGCGCGTGTGAATCTTTCTGGACGCAAGTCACGCGCAGTGCAGTCGCCCTACCAGCGCTTTGATCTCGTCAGTGACACCACCTCGGATGGCATCTTGGACTCCCTCCGAGATGGTACAACCCTCTACGCCCTTGTGTTGGAGGCGCTGGAGCACAGCCGTCAGCTGCAGTCCATCGCACAGGAGTACCGAGACCACCCAGAGACCATCACGGCTGTTGCACGTGAGCTCCTCTTTCCCTCTCTTCCATGCAGTGGAGGAACCCCCATTAGGCCGTGTGGTGCATCTGCTTCCCCCAAGTCCGCGAAGCGAGCTCCCGGACAGAATGCTTCCAAGAAGGTGGACTTCACCTCGTTCTACGATGAGAGACGTAATGTGGTTGAAGTGGAGCGCACCGTGGGTACGCTCAATGCGGTGTGTGAGCAGTACCTCCACTGGAATCCAGATGAACACCAGGGTGAGCCATTTTTTCTGACGAGAAGACATGACTTGCTGGCCGCCACGAAGAATGAAGACGAGCTGAATTTTCTGCTGCGCCTTCATTGGTTGGCAGTGGAGTTGTTCCTGAAGATTAATGATCCCCAAATTGTGCCTGTTCCACCTCACGTGAGCTTCATCTTGATGCAGAAGGGAGACCTCTTCTTCTCCGCCAGTACACGAGATACCGAGGAGCTGGAGAATGACCTTGCTGTTGGGATTGCCACCAAGTGCAGCTGCCTACCCCATTCCAATCGCCTCAGCGTGACCAAGAACAATCGTGGATCGGTGGACATCACCCACCCTACCCACCAGCCACAGGGGGTAAACTACCCCTGTACAGTAGTCAGCGGGGAAACCTTCCTGTACGTCCCACGATTGCGTGGCTTCTACCCACTCTGGCAGGTGCTTCGCTATCGTCTCCGACACTGGGATGATCAATCGTGGTTCTTTGACATGTCAGATGAGCAACAAAAGACGATGGAGCTTCTTCTGGGAACTCAACCAGTGAAGTCGTTGAGCTCTGCCACCAACAACATGTCTGTTTGCCTGGCAGAGCACGGTCCAAGCTCCTCCGTCCTCACAGGGAGCAAGTCGATGGCCCACCAAACCAAGGCCATCACCACCTTTGACTTGACGATGCAGAGCTCCTCTGTTCACCGGTTGCGAGGCGGCCAGCTGCGCTCTGGTGAGATGGAGCGGAGCGAGGCAATACCTTCTGTTGTGTCTCAAGGACGGCTCAGTCCAGCGGTGTCAATGGTCCGTCAAAACCGGCGCGCCGATCCAAATGCACACCTCGACGGGGTACGGGGTGTGTCAGATTCTACGTCCCCCTTGCGTACTCCCCCGCTCGCGGAGACCTCACCGGTGATCTCCCCCACCCATGCTTCTGTAGGAGCGGTGTTTGAGGCCGAATCGGTCCCTGACTTCGCGCTCACGCAACGTCCACACCCATCCACAGCGTTCTCCAACCCTCTGCAGCCGGTGGAGCTGGGTGAGGCGGGAACGATTGCCTCCTGCACACTCTCTGTGGTTCACAGCTCACAGGCGATCATTGCAACGGGGTCACGCCCTGAGGTGGAGGACAGCGTCGTTCCGGCCTTGATGGATGACTTCAGTGAGGCCTACTTCAGCGAGGCTCAACGCCGAATCCTCAACTTCTCTGCCACGGTTGTGGAGGAGGGGCGTGGGGTCATTGCCGTGAAGGAACACTGCTTCCGCGTGAGCGGTAGGCCAATTGGTAAAGGAGCCTTTGGTGCGGTGTATCAGGCGCTGGACTTGGAAACAGGCATCATCATGGCCGTGAAGCAAAGCCGATACTGCTTTGACAACGACCGCACAAACCTCAATTGGAGGGAGCTCCAGACGTGCTCCATGCTGCCTTCACATCCCAATGTCATCACCTTTTACGGTGCCTCCAAGGAGGTTGAGACGCACCAGCTTCTTCTCGTTCTTGAGTATGCGAGTGGTGGCAGCATTATGAACACCTACCGAAGCTTTCGACCCATTCCAGAGCACCTCTTCTACCATCACGCCCGTGGAATTGCCCTTGGCCTGAAGCATCTTCACGATCATGATGTCATTCATGGAGATATGAAGCCAGAGAATGTGCTCACACGTTCCAACGGCACAGTTGCCATCAGTGACTTTGGTTGTAGCAGATTGCATAGAGGGTCAAGCAGTGAGTTCTCGGCCGCATCGTCAGATTCATGGCTGCTTGTGGGCACTGCTGCCTACATGCCTCCCGAGGTGATTGCCAACGAGCCTTCTCCACTGTCAGATGTGTGGTCCTATGCGTGTACGCTGCTCACTCTGTGGCTAGACGAGCTTCCATGGTCCCACACCCTTGATGAAGATGTCATCCACCAGGTGACGCCTCTCATGTATCAGATCGTTCATTCTGACCTGAGCCCTTTTGACAATGCACAAATTGCTCGTGCTCCACGATGGTTGCAAAAGATTGCAAGGCGGTCATTTGAGCGAGACGTTCAGAAACGTGCCACAACGAACGAGGTGTTGTCTATTCTCTCCGAGTACAATCATACACCCTTGGTGTAAATGAGATAGGGAGAAAACGCCACAGTTGGCCTCACCTCGGCAATGTGTTACTCACGGTTTCACAGTGGTATCACCGCTCGTGTTCCTTCCTGTGTTGAACCAGACAATAGAGTGAGCGGTATACGTTCTCAATCTGTTCTCATTCTCCGCTGTTGTGTACTCTGGTGATCCAATGAGCAATATGATGTGTGGCTCATGCAGAGTTGACCACTGCTTCCTTGATTTTTATTGTGTCGGCGTGCCGACGTCCTGCTCCAACTGGTTGAACGTGAGCGGGGAAGGTAGCTTAGCAACAACAACTTCTTGAATTCATTCATGTAGTTTGCCGCGTTTATTCATGTGGCGCAGCTTATTGAATACAGTTCATTGCTTCATGGTTGTACCCCCGCTTCTTCCCCATTCTCCCTCTGCATTCTCTTCTGGTAGTTATTGTAGTACAGAGACATCGTCGCAGAGGAGCCCCTCGACCTGGAGTATAACTGATACACACAACAAACGGTTCGTAAGATGGGCTTAGATATTTTTGAAGTGGAGAGCTCCACCCCACATCCTGGAGTAGTCATTGATGGATCGACCGCTCAGCGAGAGACGAATGGTGGCTGGGTTACTCTCCGCTCCAAAACGCCCTTGTCAGCCTCCAATCACCAGTGGGCTCTACGTGTGATGGATCAAGGTGAGAGCAATGATGGAACGGGGCTCATGATGGGCCTCCTCCCGCAGCTCAACCCCGACATGGTTGGCCTTATGGGGAGCAAGTACATCTCCGATCTCGGCGGGTGGTGCCTCTCTCGATCAGGAGATACGTATGGAGCCTGGAAGTGTGAGCGCCTTCCCTTCTCCACTGGGTGTGTTGTGGAGTTTGACCTCGATGTCTCGTCAGGAACCTTGTACATCATCTGCGGCAAGAAGAAGGCTACTGGCCATATTTCATCTCTCACGGAGAGTGACGTGGTCTACCCCGCCTTTTCCATGTACTACCTCAATCAAAAGCTAACCTTTGTGTAGGTTAGGTGGGGTGAGGTCAGAGGTGGTTAATGTGAAGGGTGTACGCATGAGTGCCGTGAAGTCTGTGACCGTTCGTTGGATGTTCATCATGTTTGAGCTCACCATTCATTGTTTTCTTCCTCTCTTGTCATTATGCAGAGGATTACCCAATGAAGCGAGATGAGGGACGATGCGTCAGATGTGTCTGACACCGTAACCAGGATGTTGCATTCATTTTTGTTGATGGACCATCAAACCGTGTTGTTCATGGATGCTCACAGCACAAGTGCGGTACTGTGGATGTATCAACATCTAGACACACTTGTCTCTGCTGCCCTCACTGATCAGCCCTGCTCCATACACAAGTCCGCCCATTTCCGGTTAGTCAGCCATGAGCTGGCGAGTAAAGGCCCATCGTTGTGTCTGGCAGAGAAGTTGTGCGTGCGCCTGAACACTTCATCATCAGCGGGATCGGTTGACCGCGTTGTGTGGATTGTGCCACGACTGATTCTTGAGCCGATAGAAGTGCACACTATTGTCTCGTTGTGGTTAGCGGTGCCGGTGAAGTTTATCTTCGTGGTGAACCGCGACGTGTGTGAAGAGCAGCTTCTGAACACGTCATGTCATGAGGCTTCCTGTGACGCACATCGTGCAGTGGTGGGGGTGGATAGAGGTTGTGCACTGCTCTTTCCACAATGGCGATTGATGCTGCTTCGTGCCTTTGGTTTAACCAAGAGTGGGCTTTCATTGGATGATGTAGTGCGGGTGGCTGTCCTTCCAGATGCACAGTCATGCCCAATTGATCTGAACGTGATGAGGTTGGCTACTAGTGAGCCGAAACGGGTCATCGGAGGATGCTCCGAGGCGTGGGTGCATCAAAGCCGTATTGTTGAGAGGGGTGGTGGTATTCTAGCCACTAACAGAGTGGTCAGTGACGCCCGTGTCAAGAAGCTACCAGCAGTCTACGGGCACCATTGCCAAGTTGCTAGTACCATCAACGTGCTTCAGGCTCAGAACGCAAAGGATGGGCATACCATTCGATCTTTTCTTCGTGGTCCAACAAGACCAACATTGCCCCGGGCAATTCAAGAAGTACATTCCTACTACCCCATTGTGGCTTCACTAAGCTCTCCTCTTCAGCTTGAGATATCAGCAACCGATGTCTTTGTGATTGAGTTTATGCCTGAGGTGTTTCATGAGTATGACGACTGTCATCGCGTGTTTCGTTCTCTTGAAGCTCACCGCAGCACCCAGGTGATTGTGGCACTTACTCACGCACTTTCAGATGTCGGCAAATGTTTCATGTCACCAACTGGCACATATGAAAGTGGCCGATTAGAGGCCTGCGTAAGGCACGTGCTGGACTGCTTTGGTGGTGCGCATCGTGTGTGTTCGTGGGTGGTCACCGATCCATTTGAACAGAAGCCGCGGCTTGGTTTCTGTCTTTGCACGGAGCCTCTTGTATCGATGAACTCCCACCAGACGGCCAACTCACTAATTGCCCAGGTGTTGGAGCTAATCCGTCCCTTTGGGTGGGCCCTCGTCCATCAAGATAACCTCCGTCGATGGGACAGCAGCCACACATTTCTGCCACCAATGGAGCACGACGCAGGTGGACGTTGCCGTGAGGCGGTTGATTATGCTCTCCGCCGTATTGAGACGCGCCGTGTGACTGAGGGCTGCCATCGACGTTTTTCCAGCTCACGGGTATCTGCCACGTTGCCTCCACCAAACACCATCAGTCCAGAGTTGTGGCAGGCGGCGGAAATATCTCCCGAGGATGGCCTTCATTTGTGGAAGGGCGCCCACGTGTGCCTCCACACTGGGGAATGGGCTACAGTGCGTCAATTTGCCCCTCTGGCAACAGCCCCAGCACGTGTCTTGGCAAGCCATGCGGGGGTCCTTCTCCAGCGATGGCAGGAGAAGGGTCGCATCCACAGTTGGAAACCAGCACTTCCGCCGTACATGGATATGATGGAGAGGCACCAGTGGCCTGTCGTTGAGGTTGATGGCAGTGGCAAGAGCATCCTTGTACTACCGAGTGTGATATCACGGCACCGCATTGATTTTCCACAAGCGAGCCTTCAACGTGGCAATGCTTCTCGCAACCCAACTGCCCACGAAGATACTTCTCAAGCTACGACTGCTGAGGTGCTACGCCTTCCATTGTGTTTGGCACACGTTGAAGCGCCAACTCCAGTGTTCTTGTCCAGAGTGTTTCTCGGAGGACACCTTGAGCAAACGAATGATTGCACTGAGAGGGATGCACTGCACTGCACAAGGTGGCGACATCTACACACAAGTCGGCAGTCTTGGATTCTCTCCGACCGAGTTGGGGGAGTACTTCCAAGCTCCTTACCCCCAAGCTGCCGAAGAAGAATCCCACTGGACATGTTTTACCACTATCCGAAAGCAGTGCGCTGTGCACTGGCATGTACAACCATTGCACGCGTTGTTGAACCGGCGACTGACAAGTCACCTAGGTAGCGAACAACACGTTTCAAGTGACAGAGGATGATCTTCTGCACGTCAATTGGTGATGTGCCCTGCTAGCTTCATTTGATGCAGAGATGAGTCACCAGTAATAACATCGCGTTGACGACCAATTCCAGTGGTTGTGTTGCTCACACACGATTCCCTTCTCTCTCCACCTCTACGGGTGTTTGGGTATGTTGTGAAGGTAGGTTTTTGTCTTGACTACCACTTAGTCACCGCTACGACGGCATCACATTCATTTTTTTTTTCCTAGAGAAGGATCTCAGCGACTGAGCGCAACGGCCAGCATACCCTACCTGAGCCTCTCCATCGCTCTCTCTGTAGCCGAAGCAATACTATTTTCAGCATTTGTGTTGCTGCCAGGTACACTCAAAGAGGTTGGCAGTGGTCATCCTTCGTGTGCTCTCTTATCTCTTATTGTTTCTGCTAGTTAGTTCTACAAACCCACGTGTTTTCCCCTGCATGCTCGCTTGCAGAAATGCCCCACAAAGATGTCACCAGCCTCAATTTTGAGGCACAAACCGCTTCCGTGCGTGCTGACGAGATGGAAGCGGATCCATCTTCATCGATCTCGGTTCATCGACAGGACACTGACGGCCCATGCTCCACGGTTGTTGCCAGCCCTCCTTCTGTGGTGCAGGCGTCTGTAGTAGACCCCCCAACTGTGAAGTCGAAGAGACGGAGCACCACAAGAGCGCGAGTGATTGTATGTGAGAACGCAGCAACGGAGCGCATTTTTCTGCGCAACCCATTGGCACGTGGTGGAGATGGCGAAGAGAAGGATCTCAGTTCTTCTCTTATTAGCTCTGCTGAGGATGACGAGGTAAGTGGCCCCCCTAGGAAGATCAACTCCATGAGCCATCCACAGATTCAATTGGGGAGCGTTTCTCAAGTAGCCTTGGAACAAGATAGCAGCTGTGGCCCGCCGCTCAATCAAATGGAGTCCTTCGACACAGACGGCGTTTCCTCGCTCGATGCACACAGCGCGTGGTGCCGAGTCAGCAGTCTTGTTGCAGCGGTGACACTCATGTGCATGGGGACGATCATTGTTGGAGTACTGGGATTTGCCCCCTTCTTCTTCACTTGCGTCAAGGCGAACGCAGCATCTACAGAGTACCTACTCTCGGAAACTATGAAGGGAGTGACTTCCATCACGCAGAATAGTGTTTCAATGCTGCCAGCATTCGTGCACATCATTACATTCAACTTCATCAAGAAGCAATCCACCTCCTCCAGTGAAGTGACACTACCCAAGGATCCTGAAACCTTGATGCTGTCCCTGCTTGCCGTTCTCACCCGCTTTACCACCGCGATTGAGTTCCTACGTTTTGTTTACATGGACCCCGTCTCGGGGCTATACACAACGGTCGGCTTCGAGGATAATTTCACCTACATTGTGGGTGGCTACAACAACACCCCAAGCCTCTCAGCTTTGTTTCTTGCCAATCAGGACGCAACCTTAGCACAGCCTCCAAAGATCTATGGATACGTGGACTTTGCCAGGCTCATTGAAGGCCCAGCGAGCCCTGTGGTTTCGATCGTGGAGCCCTGGAGCCTCAATGAAAGCTTTGGGCAACGTTGGCTCCCACAAGCCTTCAATACCTCCGGCACTTACTTCAATTATGTCCTCCCATTCAAAATTGACAACAGCCTTGGTTTTTGCCAGGCTGGACTCCGAACTGAGCACATTGTAGAGGAAACCTACAAGTTGACCCCAGCCTTACGTGAGCATGGGCGTATTATGATGTTGGACTACCACGAAGGCATTGTTGTTCAGAATAGCTGGGGCCAGGCGTTGTTCACCCAGACCTTGAACCCCATCACACACACCACAATTTTTGATCCCCTAGCCATCGCCCACATAAATGATCCATTTATGGTGGAGGCCGTTCGAAGTGTTGAAGATTTGGGAGGCTTTGCCGCCGTCATGGATGGCACCAACACAAGCCTAGTTCAGTTCAAGTTTCATGGCAAACCAGCCTACCTCAACATGACACGGGTTCAGGACAACTATGGACTGGATTTGGTGCTCTGCGCCACGGTACTTCGTGCAGATTTTGAGCGGGCCTTTGTTACTGCTAGGACGGTGGTACTCTGTGTGTGCGCTGGCGTACTCGTGATTGTCACCATCACAGCCATCATCATCGCCTGCTTTGTGGTGAAGCCGTTGAAACGCTTGATTCCAGCGTTGGAACGGGCCTCAGCGTTGGATATATCTGCCGCTGATGTAGACGCTCCGGGCTCTGGGGGCATTCGCCGCTACGAGAAGTACATCACCGAGATCCGCGACATGCAAACCGCCTTCGCCAAGCTACACGCCAGCTTGAAGGAGATGAAGTCCTACATGCCGCAGGCAGTCATGACTCACGGAGAGGGGCCCGATGTTGCTGTTGTTGCCACTCATGCTGATGGCAACGGTGGCCAGGCCGAGAACTCTACCGATGCTGTGGCCAACTGGCGCCGACCGTCAACACAATTGAACCTTATGGCATTGAAGGATCGGGTAAACACGTTTTACCAAAAGAATTGCACACTGGTTCGAGTGGAGATGCATCGGTCCAAGATATCCTTTGCAGAGCATCTGCAGGTGATTGACATCATCACGGAGGTTGCTGCTAAGTGTTCAGGTTGTGTCGAGCAGCTGGGTCACAGCCATATACTCGTCAGCTTTGGCGCACACTTTACTGTTCCCATTCACGCGTCGCGTGGCTGTCAGTTCGCCAACGACATTGCCATTCGAATTCCTCCGGCAATTCTGCAGCACCTAGTGATTTTGGTGGACTGTAATGAGTTCGTCGTGGGCAACTGCGGCGCCAACAACTGCAATTCACGTGTTGTCTTTGGCGCAACGCACATGGTGGAAATATCCAAGATTTTGTGGGACATTGATTGCCATGTTGCGGTGACCCTTGGTGCATCGTCGCACTTCCTCTCCAACCATCAGCTGTTTCCCGTCGAGTGTGTGCAGCTCAACTACTCCAAGTGCATCATGACCTTGTCCGAACTCCGCCCTGTGACCAAATCAAAGGACGAGATGCACCAGGAGGCCTGCTTGTACCGTTCTGGTGTTTCAGAAATGAGCAAGGGCAAGTACCATGGAGCTCTGGCTGATTTTTCATTGGTCGAGGATAAGACCAATCCGCAACTTCAACGATTGATCCGTATCTGCCAGCAGCGCATTGCGTCTGGGGACCAGAGCCCCTACGTCCACACCAGCGAGGATGTTTACCACTTTGGATCCTATCGAGAGAACAGCACAGCGGTGTCCACGGCAATGGGGGGAACCGTTGCCCACCGATGGGGCAATTCGCACAGGGTCATGTTCCCAGACGAGGAGGATGGCGGACTCAACCCGTCCTCTCTGCACTGTCTCACCAACAATGATGCGTCACATGATGACCAACTTCATCGTGGTGACAACTACAGCCAAGAGCAAAGTGAACTCCCTGAGGGAAGTATGAGTGAGAATCCAACCCTTGACGCCCCTCAGCAACAGGAGGGTGATGAGGAGGATACGCCCTTCTTTGACTTGTTCTTCCCAACAGGGAGCAGCACTCCAAGCGAAGATGAAGCCGTCAACTCTCAGGCAGATGACCTGAGTGCCGACCTCCCGATGACCTTCAAGGATATGGATAACAATGTGTGGAGTCGTTCTTGCTCCAAGATTAGTGGTGGTGCATTTAGTGAGGTATTCCTGGGTCTCTCCGAGGACGGTGCGCAGGTTGCCATCAAGTGCATCAAGCGCATGCGTTCCGATAGCATGCCGGATGCACTGGAAGCGGAGATGCACATGGCCGTCAACCTGCGTCATCCAAACATTGTACAGTATATTTCGTGTTGCGTCACGGGAGCATATCTGGCCATCTTCATGGAGTATGTCCCTGGCGGCTCACTTCACGCAGTGACTGAGGACTTTGGTAAGTTGCCAACCACTGTGGCGCGACGGTACATGGTTGATATCCTGAATGGGCTCTCTTACCTTCATGAAGGAGGGATCGCCCACTGTGATGTGAAGCCCCACAACATGCTGCTAGGCATTGACGGGGTATGCAAGCTCTCCGACTTTGGATCAGCGGCTGCCGCTGCCGATTTGGCACGGACGCGTTCGGATGAACCTATGATGCGAGGTACAGCGCTGTACATGGCCCCAGAAGTTGCCCGTGGAGAGCTGTGTACGGCTCAATCGGACGTCTACTCTCTTGGCATATCGCTGCTTGAGATGTCCCTGGGTCGAACCCCATGGAAGTGGTCGGCCAAGGCACGGAATATGGACAGTGCATCACTGGATGCACTTATCCGCAACGATGCTCGCTTCATTCAATCTCTGGGTAACGGAATGGTGGAGCCTGATATCCCAGATACACTAGACAATGAAGTGGCGCGGTTTATTCGGGCGTGCTGTGACACTGACCCCATGAAACGCCCCAGTTGCAAGGAGCTCATGATGTTCCCTTGTCTTATTTAGGTGTTGCAAAGTGGTTGGTGATGCACGCATATGGGATGGCGGATAAGAGTCCAGAGAGAGCGATTCTCTTATTGATTTTGTTCTTCATTTTTTCGTTTTTTTTTTGACGGCGTTTACGGAATTATACACATCGATCGATCCCCCAAAAAGTTTATCTCCTTTCTCCGCGAACGCCTTTCCACAGAATGCGTTGCTAGCCAAACTGCGACTGGCTGACTCCACATACATACATCCCAACACAACAAACAAACCAACAAACTCCAGCAATGGTCTGGAGAGCCGTCTTCCACAACACATGCTGTTTTTTTCTTTTTCTTTTGCGTCCAGGATTACATCCGCCGGTGGACATTCTTTCTTGTTGTTTTCCCTCTGTTTCGGGCATATGCTGGAGGTCCCAAGGCATATATCCACGTCAGCTTTCGCCCTCCTCCCCCTCTCCCCGATGCTCCAGTGCACCAATCTTCTTCAGCTGTTGATGTGTGACACGTGGCCGGTTTGCCCGTCAATCTTCCTTTCCCCTACGTCTTCTTTTCGCCCCCGTTTTTTCCGTTGTGTGTTTCAGTTGTGCCCGACAAGACTTTTGATGATTCACTGGAAACACGCACTCCAGAACATCGTATCATTGGTCATTCTTTACATCACCGCCATTGACTCCAAACGAACTACTTTTCCTTGGGGTGCAGACGATGCAGTGAAGCACGGTGTGGAGAGTGCCCGTCCGTACACAGATGGTGAAATGACGTGTGTACGGACTTTTTAGTGCGTGTACGTTGACGCTGTTGTTCGGATGTGCATCTTGCTGTACCGCCGTAGTTCAACATGTGATAGGGCGTCTGTGCGGATTGCGTTCCGATGGCTTCTTAGATGCATCCCACCTTCACTGACGCACATACGGGTTCCAATGAAGGGGCTTGGGAACGATTTCTCTCCGGAGATTCCAGAAGTCTCACTAACAATTTTTGTTCCACTCGCAATCAACCACTGCTGCTGTTGGGCTGGGACGCTGCCCAGTATGTGTTCGCTCCTTCTTGCATCCACCCCAATATCCGTACTTTTCTTTCCATGACCTGTTTCACTACAGTCTAATTCATTGTAGCGAACTTTGTTAGGTAAGTTCACCATCTTCTCCTTTATTTTCTTTTTGGCCAGCGATCTTCCCCACGAGATTTGTTTGTAGTTGGCCCACACACCATCCCTTTCTCCCCCGGTGCTTGGATTTGAGAGGTTAACCCTCTTGAACTCCTCACCTACTCATCCCTCTTGCACCGCTCTCTCTCTCTCCCTATTCCTCCAGGAAGTTTGTCGCGGGGACGATCTGTGCCACGGGTGGGAAGAGCTCCGCATTATCGTCCTTGCGATAAAGCCGCTGCCGTGCGACGACCCATCGCCAGTTGTGGGGCCTACGATCACTAGCAGGCCATGAATTACCCTAATCAGCCTCACTTCATCAATCCAAACCAGAACCCCCCTGTGACTAGTGTTCCGCAGCAACTTCACCAATATCAGCATCCCCAACAGCACCAGCCGGCCTATCCTGTACAATATCCTTCTTATGTTCCTAACGTGAACCATAGCCCCAATGTGCCCAGCGGGGGAAAGGGGGTACCAAGTCACTGCCCGGTGGGTCCGACACACGCCTATGTTGGACCTCTCAATTATGACCCCTCTCTTCCAGTACGGGGACCCTCCTTCACACGCGAGGTGCAGATGCCCTACGAGAACCATGCGGACCTCCATCAACCAGTGTACCCCCCTGGAGTAGATAGTGTGTACCCACAAGCTGTAATCCGCAACAATATGCCTCCACAAGTCCCACCAAGTGGGGCTGCTAGAGGAACAATGCGTGTACAGCAGGTACAGGCAGCTTGCCCTACTGGAACATCTGCGCCGAACATCAACACCTATCACAATAGAACAGGGAATGCCCCTCCTCCAGATCCCCAACCACAACAGCCTCCGCGACACCAAGAGGATCAACTCTACGCGCAGTTAGTGGCGCTTGCCCTAGAAGAACGATGTGAAGAACATCGCCAGTTTGAGCGCAGGAAAGACTCCATATTTCACAGTCTTCGCATTCCAGGCATTAGTGTGTGGGACTACATCCGCCGTGTAGCCAAGTACTCATCGTGCTCCCCCGAATGCTTCATCATTGCAGCCATCTACATTGATGCATACTCCACAGCCACAGGGATCCCCATCACACGTCTTAATGTCCATCGCCTAGTGATCACAGCTGTGATGGTCGGCGCCAAGGTGCGGGATGATATATACTTCAACAACTCCTTCTACTCACAGGTAGGAGGAGTGAATAATCGGGAGCTGAATGATCTAGAGCTAGAGTTGCTCAGAGTCATTGAGTGGAGGACCTGGGTGGAATCAAACCTCTTTGAACGATATCGTACTCAACTGATGCACCGGTACTACCGCATTGCGGTAAGACCCCCGGAGATTCCCAACCTGGGCCATCCCAATCCGGAGAATCCTAACGGGTACCCACAACAACACCAATAGTTCCAGTGTAATGGCTGCATAGGAAAAGGGGGAAGACACGAAGCACACACCACACCTTTTGACGCAAGGGCAATTTCACAAGGACCTGCACCAAATCGAGTTCACAATCCTTCCTTTCGCTGTATCGATGGATCTTCATGATGTGATGTGTACGATGGCGGTCCGTTGCTGCCGAAGACTACTGCCACACATACATGCGTGTGTGGACATCCGGAGGAGGGCGCCGCTTATCTGCATCTCTGCGACACCCTGCTGAACGATTGTGGCACAAGGGTATTTGTTTTTCTTCTGTTATTTAGTTCGATTTGTTGCGCGCTGACGGCCACACGCACCTTCGGGCTTCGATTGCCCATTGAGATCAGCATCCATCCCGCGCCACCTCAAACTCCCCCTCCCCCCTTTCCTTTTCCCCTCATCTGCGGTGTACTCCGGCATTCCAGCTGCCACCGAGTGTGAGACCCCTCCCTCCCCCCTCTCCAGCAATGCCCATAACTCACTTGCTGGACATTTCGATACACGAAGTACTAGAGTACATCACCCACCTACTATGACGTGTGTTTGCCTCTCCTAACTGAGGGGAAGCATGCCGAGGTCTGGGTTGCTCTTGGGGTCACTACGTATGAGCGATGCGTGAGCCCATCGGCTTCGATCGGCTCAGCAAGAAGTATGGGTGGAGATGAAGCAGCAGCAATGCGTCCGGATGGAAGTTCTGGCACCGTAGCGATCCACTCGCCAACCTGTTGCACCTCTTCCGTTGCTTCTTCATTTTTGATTATCTGTGTTTCATTTTGTTGTTGTATGCTTGTTGTTGTATGATTGTTGCTTGGTGCTTTGCTGTAGGATCTGTTCAAGCTTACTCGTGGTACGCACAATTGCTTAGGTGAAGAAAAACTTTGCAGGTGAAGAAGTTGATTGATCCATCCACGCAGTGAACCTGAACCTCATCTGCTCGAGCTGCAGGTGTGGTATTCTGTGAGTCGCCGTGTACCCTTCTTTGTGGTTATCAACAGGTGCCCCGTGTCTTCCCTGGCGGAGGATGAACTGAACGATATGTTTGGTACGTGCCTATTCCAGTGGTGCACCCGGCGATTGCATGGTTCATTTTGCGTGCATAACGTGAATCAGCAATTCTCGTTCAGCCTTGTGTGTCTTGCGTGAAACATGAATGTGGGAGTTGATCCCAAGTATGTGAGAGGGAGAATAAGAATACACTTTATTTTGAATACACAAATCCTCCCACACATACACACACACACACACACACACATACGCATGAATACACGCGCACACACCAACACGTATGTGTGGCGACGTTGATGCACCCTACCAGTAAGGGTTCGATCTTCGCTCAGATTCGCTTATTTGTTGTTTCCGCGTTTTTGACTTCGCAGTGTCCACCCAATCCTGCTCCCTCAATCCCTTCCGCCCCAAACAGAAGAGGCCATGAAAAGACATACCCACACCAGCCGACGAACATCATCACATGCAAGGCACGGGAACAACAAGAGATGGGCTTCATGAATGTCAACAAGCCATACTCAGTTCTTTCTTTTTCCCTTTCCTTTTATTGGCGGGATGTGTATTAAGTGAGGTGGTGAACACCAACGAGGGGGACACGTGACATTTGTGTTGTGCATGGTGCCATCACGGTGTAATCAAAGCCAAGCCAAACCCCATTTTGTGCTCTACACCCTTTACCTACTACCACGCTGTTGAGCTTGTGGAAAACGCTGGAGGAGGTTTCTCCATGAAATCTCCATTCTTGATCGATCGTGGGACAAGAAACCACAGATGGATGTGGCGTATGGCTCCGTCTGTGCTCTCTTGTTGCCACACTGGTGAGTTGACTGTTGCGTTTGCTCTTTTGCCTCTTCGTCACTCGATGGTGCTGCCGCCGGAGTACGTTGCGAGGTATGCTTTGGATCCAAAGCAGCCGTTGCGTACTTCACCGTGCTACACTTGACACGTGAGGCACCTTGTGCTCAAGAAGAGGCCATGAAATATGAAGTGGAAAGACTGCCTGCACACACTGTGCCGTGCGGCTGGTCATATTGAGCAACTCGTGATCTACCCATCACACTATTTGAACCGTCGCTCGCCGCAATTTTTTTATTTTCCTGTTTCATTTTTTCCTTTTTTTGTTGTAATTTTTGTTCACGCGTCTTGAAACACAGTCAAATGGACAAAATAGCAGGGTGCTGGCTTCGATGCACTGCAATCAGAGTGACGACGCAGCAACGATGTACTGTCTTTCGGGGATTAATCTTCACCTTCACACCTTCAGTAAAGCAAAGGATGAAAGTGTGAAATCTATCGCGTTGAGCTGGTCATGTACTCCTGTTCATGTGAGAACGAGGTTGCGGGTGCGCTGGTGCTCTGACGCGTGCAGGCACACCAATCATCCAACCCCATCTCCCGTGCTTCATCTCATTGTCTTTGGTTTCGTCAAAAAAAAATTGTGAGCGAATCCCAGAAATATCAGTCGTCGTATGTTTGCGTAGCTCGCTTTGATGGCCCGTCGTTTGCGTCGCACTGAAAACAAGACCGAATCCATCTGTGCTCCCATCCTTCTCAGGGCCTTTTTCATCCTCCCCTCTCTCTTTGTTTGTTTCACTCACCTCCACACGTTTTTTTGCACGCACGCCACCTACCCTGTCGCTGTGCGGAAAACCAGAGGGAATCAACACTTCACTCAGACAATCTATCTGGATCGCACGGCACGTGTGTGATGCCTCCGATACCTCGTTTTGTATGCTTCAGTTTTTTTTTCCTTTCTTTTCTGTGCTGTGGAAGGCGATGGTTCCCAGTCTATGCGATTCAGCAGTCCTATCTTTGTTGTTGCTGTTCTATGCGATTGTATCACTGTTGTGCATCTTCGCGTTATGGGTAAACGTTTCCCCATTGGGGTTGCCACGCTCCCGCTGAACGACGTCCATCAACGAAGTTCTGTGTGAGTCGGTGCAGGAAAAATCTAATCTAAATCATCATTTGGTATTCTCCTCGATGATTGGTGATGAGAAGTTGCTCCATGTGTTGCGTTACGCATATTGCCTACAAAACACCAGGATGCTGCCTGTGAGGTGGGCTCATCGAGCTCATATCCAACAACTACCAAGGACAGTGGTACGAGAACGAAGGTGATTTGATGTTGTTGGGTACAAATTGATGGAGAAAAGAAGAACAACACATAAGTAATAAGCACGGAACATCTGTGCTGGTGGCTGCGCGCGGGCTGCACAAGAGGTTCTTTTTTGTTTTTCATGTTGTGTTTGCTTGTTTTTGCTGTCGCTTTTTCCCTTTCTATGCCGGTTGACGCAATATTTCCCCCCTTTGACGCTGTACATCCTAACGAGGGGATCATTCCCACCTATTCACGTGTGAAACAATGTCTTCTCCACGAAACAAGCACTGAATTGGAAATTTTGGAGTGCACTACGAGAAATGTGGCGTGCATAGGCAACCATACTAAGTCATTGCACCGCATTTCATCGTGGTGGATCGGCCATGAGGCATGCGACTGAAAGTTGAACCTTTCTCGTGACGATTTACTTGCTCACATGCTTGGGCATACATTATGGCAGCTCCTCCTTGTTTTCTTTGTGCCCCCCCTTCACGCAGTCCTTGGTAACAGCAACAGCGAAAGGCAACGCAAGATGGATTTGTTGGTTGTGTTGTCGCCTTCGCTGCCTGTCTTCCACCACCCTCTGATTATATGTGTGTATTCTAATATCGGCTTTAGTGTATACATTGGATGATGATGGGGCTCTCCTTCTACGTGCAGTTGGTGTTTGTTGTTGTTGTTTGGTTGTTTTGTTGTCGTTGCTGTTGACGTTGCTGTTGTTGTTATTGCTCTCTCCCCAACATATGCTGTGGCTGTGAGTGCATCTCCAGGGCTTTCTTTCTGCATGTGGGTATCATTCCCGCTTTTACCCCTCTCCCCCATCTACGATCCTGTTTACGCCTTTTCATTCCTCTCCAGTGCCCGTGGTGGGTCGGCTGTGTCGTGTTGTCAGTGACAAGTTAGTGCCAGTGTTGGCCACCCTTCCTCATTCACGTGCAGGCTGCTGATTCGGCAGTTTTCACTCGTAGCTGGTGTGTGCTCTCCCCTCTCCCATGTTCTCTCCTCCCTGTCTGATGTTTATGCAAGTGCTGCTTACATGGACCTGTGTTCGGGCTAACTGTTTTTTTTTCGCTGTGTGACCAGGCGCTCTGTGTGAGACAAGCGTTGCCATAGGTGGGTAAGACTGTCTACGGATCTAACTGTGTGTGTGTGTGTGTGTGGCTCGCATGTGTTATGTGCCTGCTTCTTCTTCTCTCTTTCATCTCGAGCGTGCGTGAGACGTTGACTTTGTTTTGTGCAACAATCGACAACACATACCCTGTCGTGCTTGACCTTCAAGATTCATCATAGCAATCATTGCTTCATACGACCATTCATATCACTGTTAGCAAACTCTGCGCGCAGAAGCGTAAATCATTGACGAGGGAACACATAATTACAACAGCAAAGAGACCACTCTTATTGCCTCGGTATCGGAAACCCTTCAAAACCAACCACACATACACCCACACCCTACACCCACACACAAAGAGCTGAAGAAGTTGTTGCCATAATGACCCAAAGCGAAAACGACTCCTTCTCCAGCGTGGAGGGTGACAATGACTGCCCACGTGATTTTCTTCCGGTGAATGAGTCGCTCGATTACGTCTACGCCATGCTACACGAGTCGCAGCGTCGCGTTCCATTCTACGGGTGGTCAACCAGCCGATTTATTGGCGATCCACCAAACTTTTATATGCAGTTAGTTCCGGAGTATCCAGTAGCTGCACGCTCTACCTTCCAGGCGCAGTTTGTTACGGAAAACCGTGGAGAGGATGTTGCTCACGGCGGATGCATCGCCATTGCTCCGCTTGAGGCGGTTCTACCAAACGACTATGGCTGGGCGGCAGAGGAGTGGGAGGTTGGCACACGCCATCCGCACGGAACGGATGAAGGTGGCTGGCGCTACGCCTCTTCCTTCGATGACCGATTTCGAGCGAGTGATCGACCATCGTGCGAGGTGCGACGACGACTGTGGCGTCGCCGGGTTCGACGGCTCTCACAACGTGGGCCATGCGGGCCGTCACCGACCTCGGCTAATCCGCCAGCTGAGATGGATGATGTGGCACTTAACGCAGACTATCTGCGTGTGCTGACGAAGGAAATGCGCCTTGCCGAGGGGCTTAAGTCCCGCCGTCGAGCCGTCCTTGCATCGGGTGCCGACTGGAACAGTGAGTTTGATACGGATGCAGAGGAAGAGCTACGCACCATGACCAAGGAACATCAAACCCAGCTGCACCAGGCTAGTGCCAATCGTGGCCGGGTGTCCCAACGCAAGGCCTACGCCTTTGAATCACCCACGGAAGAAGTGGCACCACACTTTTTTGCGGGCGATGAGGGTCCCAAGGAAGAGCTCCACTTCTCATTTCACCCGCAGTCTTCTGTGGTGGAGGAGGAGCAAAACTTGAGGGCTAGTTTTCTTGGCGCAAATGGTCGTGATTCCTCCAACACCCTCCAACGTAATACCAACATTGCGCATCATCTTCCAGCAGATATCAGCCGAAATGCTTCTGTGACCTTCCGGCGTCACTCGAACTCGGAACAGGATGACTCCCAACATTCTGTTCCCTTGGATCAGGTCCCCACCATTGAACGCTTCGTGAGTGACAGCGGGGCAAGAGAGCTGTCTGCTGGGCCAGTCACAGATGAGCCGCTGGTGATGCTGTCTGGGGAGGCGGAGGGTGAGGATGACTTTGATGCCATCTTCAAAAAGTTTGTGTCTAGCAAACCGTGAAGGTGATGTCCGTGCGAGAGTGTGATGATGATGATGTGGCAAGAGCGACTGGTCATGGCATAGGCCGGTCACACTAGAGGATTGATGAATCTTTTCACTCACCCAGCAGCGCAATACTGCATGCCTCTTGACTGTATCGTATGCCACTTGTTTATGTTTCTATGTTTTTGATCTTGCTTGGACTGTGTGACTGAACCTGCTCTTGTTGCTAGCTTTTGGCGATCTCTATACCCGACGAGCATTCTCCACAACACATTTGTCGCAACAACTCATCCTTGGAGTGGTTCTTGATGGATTACCAACACGTTTGACTCAACCCAACCGCCTGCCCCATTAATCTCTCACCTGTATTTACTCTTTCTTTTTCTTTTCATCCGCCAACATTGATGAATACCCTTGTGGTTGACGTTGTGTAGTTCTTCTGTTTTGTATCAATCTCGTGAGGTATCACTCACCCCACTTTCTCCCAAACCCAAATCTTCGCATAAGTTACGATGGCCATGCGTGGCGGAAATCGGAACAACAACGGAAATGGCAACGGAAACGGCCGTGGACGTGGCGGTTCCTTCAACTACGGACAAGGCCGCTTTGGCACTGGTCCCTCCAACTCCCTTCAGATCACCGTCAGTGACATTCGCCAGCCCGTCACTGAGGACGTGATGCAGCGCGTGTTTCAGAGTGTTGGCGTTGCTGCTGCTGGCCTGTCCATCTCCTCTGGCGCAAATGAAACCGTGGTGTTTGCCCAGTTCCCTGACACCGGTTCGGCGGAACAAGTGATGAACAGCCTGAATAACCGCAACATCTTCAACGGAGGCAACAAGATGGCCATGGAATTCTGCCGTCCGCCACCCATCGAGCCCATGGGCATGGCCACCGGGGGCGTCCTCCCGACTCCTGGCGGCATGATGGTCCCCCCTCCCGTCAGCCTTTCTCCCCCACCTATGCAGCAACAGCAAATGATGATGCCTGGCGCCATCTATCAACAGCCCCCTCAGCAGGGTTATGCCCCTATGCCCAATGGCATGCCCTACCAGCAGCAGATGATGCCCGCCGCGCCTATGGGCTACCCCATGGCGGCCATGAATGGAGCTGCCTATCCCCAGCAGATGGGCCAGGGTATGCGCGGCAACGGCCGCGGTGGTGTTCCGCGCGGTGCGCGCGGTGGTCGAGGCGGCCGCCAGGGAGCCATGAACGGGGCTCCCTTCAACATGTTCCAGCAAATGCCATTCCCTGGCCAGCCAATGATGGGCTATCCACCCATGATGGGCATGCCCCCCGCTGGCAGTGAGCCGACTGTCTACCTCAGCGTGACCTCCGTTCCCATGACAGAGCCTCTCATGAGCATCTACACGCTGTTGGAGGCCTACGGTGGTGTCGTCAACATTCGCAGGAACCACAACAAGAAGGAGATTCTTACCGTCAAGATGTCCTCCATCGAGGACGCGGACACTGTCGTCCGCTTCCTCCGACGTGTACCTTTTGCGGATGGCACCGTCAGTGCCAAGAAGTTTCCCACCTACGTGGAACGCACCCCGTGCACTGATGATGGTGATCCAATGGACGCTGAGGTGGTTCAGTTTGACTTCACCGCAACCCGCCACCGCAGTCCTGGACAGCGTAGCAAGTTCATGCCTTCTAGTCTTCTCCGAATCACTGGATGCTCTGGGTACTCAGAGGCAGAGCTCATGACCTACTTCAACACCAAGAACTTCTTCCCTGAGCGCATTTCCAAGGATGCAGAGGGTAACTTCACTGTGCAGGTTGCCGATGCGGAGACGTCAGTGAAGCTCCTCACTGCCTGCCATGGCAATATTTGCGGCGAGGAGCGCTCTAACGTCATCTTCATGGAAGCTCCCAAGGAGGTCCCCGCCAATGAAGCAGATGGCGCAGCTGTCGAAGAAGAGGAGCAGCAGCAGCAGCAGCTGCAGCTTCAGCAGCAGACATCTGTTGAAGCGTGAACCAGACCTTTAAAAAAAAAAATGATATTGCTCGTCGGCAGAAACAATCATCCGTGGGAAGCTGGCTGGGATGTGGTGCTGTGATGGCAGGAACGGGATGCACCGGCGTCTCTTCGCTATGTCCAGTTCCTTTTCTCATTTCCTACCATAGAACAACGTGAAGGGGGTTCCAACGGATTCTTCCCTCAAGACGCACAACGCCTGATGCTGAGAATATCGACAGTGTGAAACTCCCAGATCAGAGAGTTATTGAGTGATTCTGTAGTTTTTTTTCTTTTGAGGTAACAGGAAGTGAAATTTTTACGAGTAGTGCAATGTGCAGAACTTCGTACTACTAATAACACTATATGGAAGCTGACTCCCTCTTGCCACCTCTATGTCGTCTGCCTTCTCCGAGCTGAGCCCTGTTGTGAGCTCATGCGTCTCAGCCTTGTGTGACTTGTCCTACTTTGCCCGCTGCTCTCGAGGACTACACTTTCATCAACGACATTTGTTGTGTGTTCTTTTTCTTTCTTCCTCTCTCACTTGTTCTTTGCCTGTTGGGCTTTGATTTCCGTTGATTTCTTCCCTTTGCTTTCAACAACACCAATCAACCTCAAGGACTTCTCTCTGCCCCTCTCTGTCTCACGTACCTTATGTGGCAGGTGTCAATTACCGACCACTTCTGGCCATGAGAGACTCCACAACCGCAAAAGTGTGATGATTGAATCATCATGCTTTTTTTGGTGTTTTCCATATACATTTTCGTTACCTCATGCATCACGTGGGGAGCATCAACCTCGCTTGTTCGATGCGCGCATCACCTCCACATCCTGACTAAGCGTTTTGTTCTTCTTTTGCCCAACACACATTCACACAGTATATGGGGCCATTCCAAAGCGATTGATTTTGTGCACACGTGCTTGATTGGATTGTCATCCTCCGAGTCACGTCCACAATCGATCTTTCTAGTCTTCGAACTCAAAACTTACAAGCCACATGGAGGTGGAGTCGAAACAACACTGCTCGTGCTGTTTCTCTTTTCCTTCGCTCTGTATCACCGTGTCTGGATCCTTCTTCATTCTCCAATTTCTTACCAGCTTGTCCGACTGTGAGGCCCCTATGTGAATGAATACGGTCGATCATGTGACGATATCTTTGTTTTGTTTGAGTCTTGTTGATACTCGAATTGGAAGCACTTTCCCTTTGCCGGTTTCCAACGTATCCTCCTGCCTGGTATCCAACCTGATGGTGCAGCCCATTCAGGGGTTTCTGTGTCTGTCTTGATGAAGTGGTGTGTAGTTCATCTCCCTCCCTTTACCACCGCCGCGCGCAACGTGATGTTTGTGTGAGAGAGACTGCCATACGCTCCAGACTTCTGTAGTTTGACGACGTCGGTGTCGAACGTACCAATGTGGCTAGCACCTTCCCGGAATCAATTTCCCTCCAACGTGATGGATAGAACTGTTGTGATTAGGCTCCAACTTGACGGCCGTGCACAACGCCCTTAGCAGATACTTATGTGACCTCAAATGTGAAGCGTACTTTGCACAAAACATAGTGTTTTTTTTTTTGATTACCATAGGTTGTTCTCCACACTGTTGATCCCTTTCTCACTCACTGTGATTCTCTTCTCTTCTTCATCCCTGAACGTGCGCAAAGAAGGCGAAATAGCAACTTCCCTGTAAAGTATATGGGAGAAATGCAATGTCAAGAGATATCTTTTTGCCTGGATGGAATTGGCCATTGGCAGGTTAATTGACGTGGGTCTTCTTCTCTTCTTGAATGATTGTATGATGCCGAGCAAGTGCAACGTTTTCTATGGTGAAATTAAGAGTAGCAGTACGAAATGGGAGAACCCTTCTGTTGGAATCGAATTAATCGCGGTTGAGGCTTTGATTAGGTCGGGACATCCTGGCAATGACAACCTTACGTTTTCTTCAGATGTGTTTCCCCTTTCCACTCACACGCGTTTCTTCTTTGACTCTGCACCACCTTTTTCTTATTTTGGAAATCAACAATTCATAGTCAAAAAAGAATAAGCACGAACGCGAGGTCGAACAAATCACCCATCACCGTGGGGTTTTTGGACAAATACTTGCAAACAAAGACGTCTCCATTGACGAATCGTAGTGAACCCCGTCTCTTACCTGCTCTGAGAAAAAATCATCAAGTAGTAGGATACGTACAGTTCAGTTGCCTTAACTTTATTGGGAGTATTTTCGAAAAAAAGAAAGAGAGGTGTCAATAATATTTGGTATCATTCTGAATACAGTCAACACCCATTTCTTCAGAGCTTCGCGACTCTTCTTTCAAGGGATAGTGAAGCGCACGTACTCTTAGTTACCTACGATTACTTCGGTGTGTTCGTCGTTGTCTATCAAGCAGCAGGAACTTCACTAGTCTTTGGTGGGCCATTTGCAGGACCATCATTTTCTCCCCTCATTGGACGATCGCTGTCGCTATTCCTTCAAGGGGGTACACTGTATAAAGGTAGTGTCGAACTCTTTTTTCTTCTTGTGTGTAACCTCTCTTCATCTGTGCCTTCTGTGGCATTGGAGGACGCCGTATTCCCCCTTGCTTCTAAGTGAGAATCATGTCTACCGTCGTCTTGAGCAACGTTCCGTACACATGTCAGGAGCCAGATATCCATCGTGCCCTGCTGATGTACGGAACAGCAGTGAACATTCAGTTGAATCTTGCTACGGCACAGGCAGTGGTAACAATGCGTACCATTGAGGAGGCACAAGCAGTGCTGAATCGTCACTCATTGTCATTGTTGGGGAGTAATGTCCGGGTGGATTCATTGGCTGCTGCCACTCCACCTCAGCATCCAGGACACCACCACCACCACCACCAACACAGCAACATGGGGATGCCCCCCAATAGTGGAGATCACGCACAAATGCCACCGCAACACATCTTCTCAAGTCACCATCACCACCAGCAACATCAAGGCTTCCCAGGCAATCCCCCAACTATGCCCACCAACCGCCTTCGTGTTGTCATTGAGGACTGCCAATACCCCATCAACAAGGATATTCTTGTTCAAATGTTTAGCATGGTCGCACCACCAACATTTGTTCACTGTGGCCCATCGAGACCAACTACTTTCGGATCGGTGGAATTCCCCGACATCGCCTCGGCTGAGCGGGCAATGGCACAGTTCTCCAACAAGTCCATCTACCCAAACACATGCTTTCTCAAGTTGTCGTACGACGCTGCCCCACACACCTCTCAACCTCCTGGCATCCAACATGCCAACGGCCACGGTTATGGGGCGAGCAATTTTCACCGGCAGGACTACGCGTCTATGCCTGGAAATGCTCCAGGGATGATGGGCGGCCGAGGAGGTGCGCGAGGGGCACCACGTGGGGTCGGTGGAGGGGCAGGCAGGGGAGGGTCAAGCTACGGCTCCATGTCAGCCGCTTATGATTCCCTCGCCTCACACCACAACACACAAGACGGCCGACCTCCTGGGCGTCAACCGCCCGAGGATGCCACTGTCATTGTGAGTAACGTGGCAGAGACGGTTCCCTTGTACGATTTGTGGGTGTTGCTGGAGGTTTATGGTAATGTGAACTCACTTCGACGGCAGTTTCGGGATGTTACCAATGTGGTGGCGCAATTCCAGAACATTGCCGACGCAAGGACGGCTGTGATGTATCTTCAGCATTGCCCATTCCGCGGCAAAGAGCTTTCGTTGAAGCAGTTCAGTGGATATGTGGAACGCAGCGGCTCAGTGGACTGGAATGTTGGCCCCGCCACCGACGCAGCAACGCGTGCAGTGACTTTTGCCTCTGGTTTTCATCACCGCACGAAGCCGTCTGCACCGTACAACCCGTTGGGAAGGATTCGTCCCGACAAGAACCTCTTCATCTCCAACTTGACCGAGGCAATCACCAACGAAGAGCTTCAGAAGGAGTTCCAAGATGCGGGTTGCGAGATCGTTGGCTACTACCGCAAGGATCCTTCAGTGGCCATTGTCTCTCTCAAGGACACTGACGCTGCTATTGATGCCATCATTGCAAAGCATGGAAAGCAGGTGAAGGAGCGGTACCTTCGCGTGACCTTTTCTCGCTACCCGCCAGGACCTCCTCCAACGGCTGAACCGTGTGCTCCACATGCTGTAGCTACACCGGCTGGAGACACTGCTGGCGAAGCGGCAGAAGTGCAACCCCCAACCACCACAGAGGCACCTAACGAAGAAATAACGTCTACAGAAGTTGTTGCCCCGGTCGAACCGTGAATTCCCCACGGCCACGAAGCTCATCTACAGCTAACGACTTTGGAATAGCGTAACGATGGAGGTGGAAGCTGAAACTGCTGTGGAGGCTATCTGTCTTTCATTTGTTTTCTTTCTCACGTCTGCGGTGGAGCGCATGTTTTCTGATGATTGCTTCTTTTTTTTTATGAACCGGTTCAGGATAACGCCGACGCCATGGGATACTTGGAAACCAAAACATGTGTGAGCCACTTGATTTTTTGTGTGGCGCAAGTCACTTGAGCAACTCATCTTCTGTCCTCCTTGTTACTGATGTGGGTTATAGGCTAATCATGGAGCGATCAATGATAGATGGCGATCCGTGGGATCTCTCCAAACCCGGCACTGGTTCAGCACGGGCTACGGCCATTACGCAGCTCTACTTCCGACTCATGAGTTACTCCCCTGTGGTGGTGACGCTTGCCGATGCTCTCTGCATTGTCTTTGGCGCACAGGGTGCCACCAACGAGGAGCTGCAGAGCTACTTGGGATTTTCAGAAGAGTCAGTAACAAGTGGATTAGAATCCATTCCATTGAACGTACGGTGCACCTCGGTGGAATTAAATGGTGAAGAGGATAGTGATGGCCGCCCGCAAAACCGGCCATCATCTCCCGCGCAGAAGGAAGCTGTACGCCACTACTTGAACTACAAGCGATTGCTTCCCGTGGCCTACGCACACGTCTCTCGCGTTTTGCTGGCACTAAGTGTAACCCCGCTACCTGACAATCAGCAAACACGCGAGGCACAACAGCGCAAAGGGGGCGCCCCAAAGCGAGATGGTGATGTGGCACCATCGTCCTTCCTCCCCGCTCCTGAACCGGTGGCCACTACATCCGAAGCCACTGGTGTTGTGTTGAAGCTTTCTCCATGGATTCTGCAACGAGATGTGTCTGAGGGTATCATGTGCAGAAGCTGCCGATTCTATGTAGCGCTAGAGGAGGTGGTATGTGCCATGTGCCCCATGTGTAAGAGCCCGTTGCTCCATGGCATCATTCATGAACTCAAGCACCACATGGACTCTACCACAAGCGAGGGGGGTTCCTTGGTTACCCTGCTGCCGCAGGTGAGTCGTGCGCTTGCACAGGTGGAGCCAGCCTCCCCGAGCTCCACGACGACTACCACCGCTGCCTCCCCCTTTGCGTCCAAGACAAAGTCTTTTCCCAAGACACCCTCAATGAACACCAAGTTGGCACAGGACCCTTTTCTCCTTCAACAAGCACTCTACTTTCTCTACCTCTTCAGTTCACCCTTGGCGTGCATCAACGACCGTCGATATGTGGTGGACACCGATGACATCCTCACCGCCAGGGAGTTTGAGCTCCGCATGCAAGGAAAGGCAACTGTGGCTGACGCTTTCCGTGTACGCCATCGAAACGCAGCGAGCATTCATGTCCAGCTTCTGCCTCAGCAAACGGTGGATACGGCAAAGCTGAAGGCCAATGAGCAAAAGATGGCGAAGCGTGCTCACCTTCCACCTTGGCTTCGAGCTGCTCCGATGGTGTTTCTCGAGGGCTCCTCGTCCTCCTCCCACTCCTTTCACCCATTCACGGAAGCTACGCAGGAGTCCAAGGAGCAAGCTACCACAGGTTCGTGCACCTCCACGGCAGCGGGGCGACGCCCCCAGCCTACCACAATGAAGAAGAAGCGCGCCCGTGCTCAAGAAGATGCAATTCCCATCAATTCCACAGCCGCTTTCATCTCATCGGAGTTTTACTTCAATGACTATGACGAAGTACCACTTCCAAAGCCTGCGCCACTGCGCTGTGAGTGAGGGATGCCGTACTGCTCCCGATGTTGCTTAGGTAACTACACAACAATATGTACTTGGTAGCATGTTATATATTTCATTGGAGGAGAGGGGTCAAACTACTGCTGTAAAAAGAGGCATCTATTTCTGTCTTCTCACTTTCATCATCATCAGGTTCTTGCACCACTTCGAAGCAAATTATTCCATACGAAGTAGCATTCACAACATCATTTACACCACACGTTTTTCGGTATGAGTAACGAACTTATTGAGGGCGCCATCTTGAGCGCATTGGCAGGGAGTGGCAGCGCCATCTCCTCCGATGCTCTTGCTGCTCAGCTGAAGGTGGACCATCAGGATGTGGTTGGTGCCTCCAAGTCGCTGGAGGCCGAGGGCTACATCACCTCCTCTATTCAAACCAAGACCATGTGGAAGCTTTCTCGTGAAGCCACCAGCATCGTTGAATCTGGAAGCCCCGAATTCATTCTGTGGAACCTCCTCAGCCAAGGAGAGATGAGCCAAACCGCCATTCAGGAGAAGATGGGAAAGGAGGCCTCCGCGGTGGCCACTTCCAACGGCATGAAGGCAAAGCTCTTCAAGCTCAACAAGCGAGACAACGTTGTCTTTATGGAGCGGAACCCAGCCGTTAGCACCTACGCTGACACAACACGGGAGTCGATTCAGCGTGTAGCCTCTGGTGGCCACGTTGATCCCAAGGAGGTGGAGACGCTCAAGAAGCGCAAGCTTGCCTCCCTAGAAACCGTGAAAGTCTTTGAGTACGCCAAGGGTCCCAACTTCGCCCCACAGCGTGCGGCCAAGGCAGCTGGCGATTTGACGAAGGAGATGCTGCAGGATGGGTCGTGGAAGACCGCCAACTTCAAGGAGTACAACCTCCAGGCGGCCGGTCTGGAAGTGGACGGCGGTCAGCTGCACCCTCTCCTCAAGGTTCGCCAGGAGTTCCGCGAAATTCTCATGGAGCTCGGCTTTCAGGAGATGCACACGCAGCACTGGGTGGAGTCCTCTTTCTGGAACTTTGATTCTCTCTTCATCCCACAAAAGCATCCCTCTCGTGATGTGCAGGATACCTTCTTCCTGTCGAAGCCCGCGACCACGACCATCGCGGACCGCGATATCGTGGAGAAGGTTCGCAACACCCACGAGACGTACTTCCACGACACGTGGAGTGAGGCAGAAACTAGCCGCAATGTGCTCCGCACCCACACCACGGGTACCTCTGCCATTACGCTGTACCGCCTAGCACAGATGTCTCCACGTGACCCTGCAACCGGCAAGCTTCAGTTCCGTCCTGGACGTTATTACAGTATTGATCGTGTTTTTCGTAATGAAGGCATGGACCGAACCCACCTCTGTGAGTTCCACCAGGTCGAGGGCTTCGTCGTGGACCGTAACATCTCCCTTGCCAAGATGATGCACACCTTCGATTGCTTCTTCCGCCGCATTGGCGTGTCGCAGCTCCGCTTCAAGCCAGCCTTCAACCCCTACACAGAGCCCTCGATGGAGATCTTTGGTTTCCACACGGGTCTGAACAAGTGGATTGAGGTGGGTAACAGCGGGTTGTTCCGACCGGAGCTGCTGAAGCCCCTGGGCTTTGATGAGGAAGTCTCGGTGATGGCCTGGGGTCTCTCACTGGAGCGACCCACCATGATCAAGTACGGCCTCAATAGCATCCACGAGCTGTTCGGCCACCGCGTGGATCTCAAGTTCATCAAGCGCTCAGCTATTGCGCGCTTCTAAGCCCGTCTTTACAAACAAAGAGACGGGTAGTATTTTTCACCCCTCTGACCTTCCGACATAGACAAGTAGTTAGCCGAGGAGCACGATGCCAAATGGAGAGAGAAAACAAAGATGGCGTACGTGCATACTACGGGAAGCACCTCCGCGGCCTAAGTGTTGAAGAATTGAGGCTGTGCCGTCACACAAGATGCCCACCCACAATGAATATCAATTTCGGTGCCTGACGGAACAGTAGGTCAGGACTGTATTGTAATGAATCAATTGGTAAAGGTGGCGTTACTATCCTAAGTCATTCTGTGGAATCCACTGCCAGCGCCAGGGGTGGGGGGAAGCGAGTACTTCCCACGTTGGCCAGCCTACAATGTACAAGTCATAAGTGTCTCTTCTCTGTCAATCAATTTCTCTTTCTCCTTCATTTCACACACCTCGTTTTGCTCATGTAGCTGTGTCATACACGAAGCACTTTCAGGATGGTCAAGCCTCATCTCCGTCACTACGAGGTCGTTGGTCGCGAGACCCCCTCTGAGAAGACCCCCGAGCCCACGGTCTACAAGTTTGAGGTGTTCGCCCCCAACTTCGTCGTGGCCAAGAGCCGCTTCTGGCGCATGATGCGCATCAAGAACAAGGTCAAGTCGACCCACGGTGATGTGCTCTCCTGCAAGACCGTGAAGGATGCCAAGCTGGTTGCCCGCAACTACCTGGTTGATATCGCGTACTACAGCCAGCGCTGCGGCTACACCCGCATGCAGAAGGAGTTCCGTGACGTCTCCAAGACCGGCGCCGTGAGCCAGGCCTACCACGACCTCGCCTCCCGTCACCGCGCTCGCTACCACAACGTGGAGCTGCTCGGCGTGAAGAGCATCCCCAACCACGAGGTGAAGCGCCTGAACATCGTCCAGTACCACGCCCCGACCCTCTCCTTCCCGCTTCTTCAGCGTCGCGCCAAGGCCGCCCGCAAGGACCGCGCCATCTTCGTCAAGAAGAACACCAAGCGCGCTGTGGTTGCGTAAGCGTGAGTGTATACAGCATTCTTCTTTCATTTTGATACCTAATCTCTACCAACGGCAGCTCATTCATGTACATGGTACTACATGTTGTAATGATCCTTATGTGTATCTCCATCCACGTTCTTCTTGCATTCCTTCTTTCTATGTTCAAGTCTGGTGACCCCACACTCTTCTCATTTTCAAATTCTCGTATCGGAAGTTTGGAGCACTACGCATGGCTCCAGCATCAATTCCTTCTGGGAAGGTGTGGCTGAACGCCGACGCCCCTGAGGATGAGTACGTCCTCCTGTCCAATCAGCCAGTGTCCAAGAAGAAGCCGGGAACGGTGCGGTTTTGGGTGGATGGCTGCTTCGACATGCTTCATTTCGGTCACGCCAACGCTATTCGTCAGGCCGCCTGCTTGTGCACGGAGGTTTTTGTTGGTTGCCACTCGGACGAGGAGGTGATTAAGTTCAAGGGGCCACCCATCATGCATGATGAAGAGCGCTATGAAGCACTTCGTTCGTGTAAGTGGGTGCACTTTGTGGTGGAGAATGCTCCCTACTGCACTCGCCTCAAGGATATGGATCGTTTTGAGATTGATTATGTGGTTCATGGTGACGACATCTCTGTTGGCCTGGATGGCCGCAACTCCTATCAGGAGATTATCGATGCCGGACGTCTGAAGGTTGTCAAGCGAACCGAGGGCATCTCTACGACGGACTTGGTGGGACGCATGCTTCTTTGCACCAAGAACCACATGCTGAATTCTCAGGACGTACGCATTGAGGCAGATGCCAATGAACCTCCTGTAGCTCACTACCTGACTACCTCCAGGAAGATTGCTCAGTTCAGCAACAACTCTGCTCCAAAGCCTAATGAAACGGTCGTGTATGTTGATGGTACATTTGATTTGTTCCATGTTGGCCACATTAGCGTCCTTAAGAAGGCGCGCGAGCTTGGCCACTATGTCATTGCCGGTATCTTTGAAGACTCCTTGGTGAACACCGCGAAGGGAAAGAACTATCCCATCATGAACCTGAATGAACGCGTCCTTGGAGTCCTTTCGTGCAGGTATGTAGATGAGGTGGTCATGGGTGTACCCTATGTTGTTACAAAGGAACTCCTTGATTCACTTCAAGTAAGTCTCGTTGTGGGCGGTAAGCGCTGTGATGAGGTGTCCAACGCCGAGTTTGCTGATCCCTATGCCCTGCCCAAGTCCTTGGGCATCTATCGTGAAGTGGAGTCTGGATCTGTGCTGACAACAGATGCGCTCATTGAGCGGGTTGTAGACAATCGTCGCGCCTACCTAAAGCGGCAGGCGGAGAAGAAGTCGAAGGATAAGCATGCCGAAGAAAACAAGCCCAAGGAGTACCAGCATGTACAGGAGGTCTGCTAGTCACAATACTCTGGATGGATGCCTACAACAATTCTCTTCTGTCTGGCTCAGGTATGGCTATCAAACACCACGCACCGGCAGCTATGGTAGCCGTTGATTTTGAACTTGATACCCTCCCGATGTCTTGTCTCCACGTCCAATTTTTGTTTTTTGGGATGCTGATGGCGTGCTGCGTGGTCTTCCTGTGTACTCCTTCATAATGATCCCAGGCGTGCATGTTTCAACATGATTTTCCAAAACACCGCAGTCGGGGGTAGGTGCTGCACATGACCTAGTGAATGCTCGAATCATTGCACAACACCTCACGACCATCTCATCAAACTGCGTTACTGTTTGTATCTTCTTACTTATTCCTTATTTTTTTCTCTGTACGTAGTTACTGACAGGAAGGTTTCACAGAGGATGTCTTCCTATGATGTGGGCGTGTACTTGCCGTTTGCCGACCAGCCTGTACCCACCAAATACAATACACGTGCCCGGGAGTTGGTGATGAAAAACTTGATAAACACGCCCACACCATCCGCGAAACAAGCAGAAGAAGCATGTATGGCAACCCAACGCCAACGAGCTCATGACTTCAAGCAGCAGCGGGACGAGATGAATGTCTTGCGCAAACGAATCAGCTCCATAAACTACTCCCAGCGGCCCGTGACGTCATCTCCCATTTCGGGCACCGTGCGTCCTAACGCTAGTGCATGGAGTTCAATTGGCTACTTCCTTCCTTTGCCTTCTCCATCACCTCTCATGCCTGTGTCAGCTGGGTATAAGCGTCCGAGAGAGGAAGCAGGCGCGGACTTTCCATCACAACCAAGTCGTGGCCCAACTCCTTCACCACCATCTACTCAAGCTGGGATGCCAAGTGAGGCGCTGTACTTTGAATCTTTGGTGACGCAGAAAATTGCCACCTCCACATATATGGAGTATGCCTCTCCATTGTGGGAAGTAGAACAGGAACTGCGCACCATGCAAATGGTTCTGCGCTCTGCAGTCCAATGGCGCTGCCGTGCTGAAGAAATTACGGCGCTTCGTACACTGGAGCAAAGGGTACATCGCGAGGTGGAGGTGGGGTGTCGCCGGCGCGCAGCTCAGCTCCGCGGCAAGATTGAGGCCATGGAGGAAGCCTTACGCCATGGTGCGGACCACGTGAGTCGTCCAGCCAAGTCAGCCACCCGTTCACCTGGTTCATTTACGGCATTGTTGTTGGCTGATATGTAATCGGCCACACTTCATATATTTTCTGTGGTGTACACGATGAAGATAGTTGTTAAGTTAACAACGCTGTGTGAATTATGCGTGCCATCATTTTCTGCCCTGTTTCTCTCTTTCCCTTTGACCTTTGTTTTTTTTGCAGAACATCTTGTCGTGAAGTACCCCCTTCTGTTATTGTCTTCATCTCACAGAAGAAGAGCATTAAGCAAATGGCACATCAGGACCTTACATTTATCAACAGCAGAGGTGAGCCGTTCCGCCTCTCCGTTTTTGGTCCACCTTCGGCAGCCATGTCTGCAATGGAGGAGCCACTTCCTGTGCTTTTGTGCCTCCACGGAGCAGGTATGTCGCGGCACTGTTTCTTCCGTCTCGGTGAATTCTTTTTATCGCCTACGCCTCCATCTCCGCCATCTGCCACGGAGGGTGTGGGAGCACCATCCTCTCGCCCACCTCCATTTCCTATTGGGGGTACTGTAGCACCACCAGACCCGCAATCAGATTCTATGCGCGCTATCGTCATCACCATGGACCTACGCTGTCATGGCGAATCCACCTTCAATGGTGGTGAGGCACAACTTTCTTTGGAGGTGATGGTGCAGGATTTCCGAGATGTACTTCTCTTTGTTCAACGAGACTTGTACCCACAGAGTGCCATCTTCGTGCTGGGCCACTCCCTTGGTGGCTCCATTGTTGCGCATGGGCTCCAGGGGATCAAGGGTGTCAGTGGGGTTGTACTGCTGGATATTGTGGAAGGCACAGCCAAGCTTTTTGTGCAACACATGGCTGAGTTCCTCAAGCGCAGACCACAGTCGTTTGCATCGGTGGAGGACGCAACAACGTGGATGCTCACGAGTGGCGGGATGCGCAATCGAGATGGTGCCAATGCTTCGGTGCCATCATTGCTGCGCTCCACTGGGGGGAGGTTTGAGTGGAAGACCAACTTACATCTCATGGAAGGGGTGTGGGGTGGTTGGTTCGAGGGCCTTGACGAGGCTTTCCTCCAGCTGGGCTACCCAAAGATGCTGTGTCTCGCGGATGCCGAACGACTCGACAAAACGTTGACAGTTGGGCAGATGCAGGGCAAGTTTCAGCTGGAGATTATTGGCAACAACTGTGGGCACTACGTCATGGATGACGCCACAGCTGTTCTTGGTGCAAAGCTACAACGATTTATGTTTCGAATCACGGTCCTTGCCGCCAAGCTCAAGAAGGGATTGATTCCTGGAATGAAGCCTGTATGATGTGTGCACTGCTGACGTGATTGTATCTTTGTTCAGACTCTGGCGGAGATGTTTTCTTACAGTTGCTTGTGTATATGCGTGGTTGGAGATATCATATCTCTTTCTTGCATCACAATGTGACGGATTGTTTGATCATTGGGAGCTTGCACCATTGTGGGTGATTGCTCTTTCCATGATTGTTGGACCGTTGTGTGGTCTCACGAATCATGTGCAAATATCCTCACTTCTTTTTTTATTTTTGTTTATATCAAACCCTCTCATCAAACCAAATAAAACATAGTTTCTCGGAGCCCTGACCGACAAGGAGTGGCGACGACCCTCTTCTCCATTGGCAACTGTGCTCGACATGAGTAACCATGGGCACACACAAGGAACATTGTAGTGGGCTGTGGCGCTCGGAAGACATGGTCCGCATTGATCTTCTTCTTCCACGAGATGCCCTTCATGACACCGTGATGGAGCTTGGCCTCCTGGGCAAAGCTCAGTTCATTGACCTGAACGAACACGAGACTGCCTTTTCACGTAACTTTTCTCAAGAAATTCGTCAATGTGAAGATATTCAACGAGGCCTTGCTCGTATTGAGGAGGAGCTGGTACAAGATCCATCAAGTACCAATGCCTACAAGGACTTCCACATGAGCGCTAGCATCCTTGATACCCGCGTTGCCGTCATCAACGGCAGCATTGATGCGATCACAGAGCATGTGGAGTCCACCATTTCGGAGTTGGGTGCTCTCCTGGACTCCATGTTTGGTCTTCAAAGCGAAATCAACTACAACACCGAGCTGAAACGGCTCTATTCCCGTCTTCAAGCGCTTCTGGCAATCGGGGGTACAGTTCTCGATGACCGCCGAACGGCGGCCGATCACTTGAGTCCTCTAACCCGCATGGACAACATTTTGGGTGTGGTGGATGCCGCACGGGCGGAAGATCTTCGACGTCTGGTGTATCGTGTAACCCGTGGAAATGCCCTCGTGGTGATTAGTGACGAACTGGACCTCTATCCCAACCCGAAGGCTGGCGGTGCTGCACAGCTCGAGAAGAGGACCTTTGCCATCTTTTGCTCATCTCACTTTGTGGTGCTGCGACTCCGCAAGGTTGCCAGCACCATTGGCGCCACGCTCTACTCACTGGATGAGATCACCGATTTAGCCGAACGTTTGCTTGAAACGGAAGGTACCTTATCTACGGACCGCAGTGGCCCACGCATCACAGGCATGACATCTTCGATGCACGGCAGCATACCTTCCGCTGCGGTCCCGGCAGACTCCATTCTTCAATCCATGGGACTTGGTCGATCTTTTTCAGCACACTCATCGGTTTCACGAACCGTTGACCTTCAAACAACGCTGAATGTTGTGATTCAGAAGAAGCAGGATCTTCTACGCAAATGGTACAGAGATCATCGGCTCTACAAAACATTTATTCGAATGGAGAAGGCGGTGCTCGTCGCCATGAATCAATGCCGTGTATCGGGGTCCACCTGCCATGCGTCGCTTTGGATTCCGTCCAAGTACGAGGATGAGGTGGAGCGTGCCATGGAGGCCGCGGTGCAGTCCTCTGGATGTGGGGTGGAATCCCTTCTTACCCATCACTTTAGTCAGTCGAACCCGCCAACCTTCTTTGAGACGAACAAGTTTACCGCTTCTTTTCAGGGCATCGTGGATAGCTACGGTATGGCTCGGTACAAGGAGGTGAATCCCGGTGTGTTTACCATCATCACCTTTCCATACTTATTCGGCATCATGTATGGAGATATTGGCCATGGCTTTTTGCTACTGCTCTTCTCTCTCTACTTAATCCTGATGGAGCGCTTCTGGCGAGTGGAACAGCTGAATGAGATTGTTGGCATGCTCTTTGGCGGACGGTACTTGCTGCTACTCATGTCTCTCTTTGCCATGTATATGGGCCTGTTGTACAATGACTTCTGGGGATTTCCAATTAACCTCTTCTCCAGTGGCTACACCTGGGCCCCGATGGAGGACCAACACAACACCACCTACCCACTCACCCCAAACGGAAAACCGAGCGTCAAGCCTCCACATGTTTACCCTGTTGGGCTTGATGTGGCGTGGACCGAAACGGAAAACAAGTTGGAATTCTACAACTCGGTCAAGATGAAGTGTGCCGTAATTGTTGGTGTGGTGCAAATGTTCGCTGGGCTGCTTCTTTCGCTCTGCAACAGTATATACGATCACAACCTTCACAAGATTCTTCTCTTGTTCGTTCCCGAGTTCGTCTTTCTGTTGTGTACCTTTGGCTACATGTCGCTGCTCATTGTCATCAAGTGGTGTACGACATGGGAGAACACCAACGACGCACCGAGCCTGCTGGAGGTGATGACCAATTTCTTTCTTCAACCTGGTACTGTGGTGAGCCCACTCTTTGCTGGGCAAGAGACAATTCAAGTGATTCTTCTCTTGATTGCCTTTGCCATGGTACCCGTCATGCTGCTCGGGATGCCAATTGTGGAGTACCGCCGGTACCTTCGATGGAAGCGCTTGATGAAGGAGCACGCGCCAAATCCAATTGTTGCGGTTCTTCCGGCGGAGCCGCTGGGTGGGGATTCCCACGTTTCCCGTGAGGAGGAGGTCTCAACGCCAACACCAACCCCAAGTGCAGCCGACGATGGGGCGATGGAGGTTCAAGCAGAACAACGTGCAGCTGCGGGTGGAGTGGACCTGGGTACTATACGAGAAGAGGATTCTGAGGAAGATCGTCAGTTTCGTAACTTTGACTTGTCGGAGATGATCATCCACTACGTCATCCACACCATTGAGTACGTCCTCAGCAGTGTATCCAACACCGCTTCCTACCTTCGTTTGTGGGCGTTATCTCTTGCTCACGCCCAGTTGGCAGAGGTCTTTCTGGAGTTTGCCGTTGTGAAGTTGCTTGGCATGGACTCCAGCGGATTCTTCATTGCGGCTGGTTCAGTAGCATGGCTCGTTGCGACGCTGGCGGTGCTCGTTGGAATGGAGGCTCTGTCGTCCTTCCTCCACGCCCTACGTCTTCATTGGGTAGAATTCCAAAACAAGTTCTATCTCGGTGATGGACGACCATTTGAGCCCCTCAATCTGCTTTCGTTGCCTCTGCACTAAACAAGAGACTGAAAGAATTCTTGTTCCCAAAAAAGCATTTGTGGAGGGTGTGTGTGAGCGGCTTTGCCACTTCTGGTAGCAGCACTTCCTTCACTCGTGTGCAAGGAGGTGCTGTATATACATCTATCGAAGATGGCGTGCTGAAACTCCCATCGGAGGTTGTGTACTGGAGTTTTTTTTTGTTTTGCATCTCAGCAATATGTGAAAAAAATACTTCCATTGAGGGTTCAGCCTACCTCTCCTCTCCTGGTAATGGAGAGCGCCGCTGTGGCGTTTTCTGTGTAGAATTGGATTATGGCAGTGACCACGAGTGGTGGAGATAGTGGTCAGACTTATGCACGCACATTGGGTGTGCTTTCTCTAGCAAACAAAAAAGAACATGTTCTGCCACCATTACTTTAGAAGGTTGCAATACGTTGTGAGGCTACTTCCATGCATATATTCTACTTCATCTTCCGTTCGTGTGTTTCCTTTGAGCTGTGTCACAGTCGCCACCAATCACACCACGCAGAATCTCCATTCAATCTCCATAGTGTTTTCGCCACCAACGAACGACACAAGTTCTTTGTTGTTGTTTTTTTTCTTCGTCACTTGTCAAGTCAAGTCCTCTCCCCTCAAATCTCGAACACGTCCACCTCTCCATATCTCATCCGCAAGCGCTCACCCCTCCGCAAACATCAGCAAACACACAAACGCACATCACCCCCCATGTCCATCGCCTCATTTCACAAACATGACAGTTCCCCTGTCCTGCAGGCGGACTTGCTGGCAGATCAGCTCTTCTCCACCGAGCAGTGTGCCTTCAGCCACCTTCTTGTAAACACCAACGAGGAAGATGAGCTTCCTTCCGTCATCCTCACCTCTCGCTCGGCCATTGCAGGCATGTCTCCCAAAGCCCTCATTGAGGCACACCGGGCCATTCTTCGCTCGAAAAACAGCGGTAAGGCCGTGGATATGCACAGTGTTACGTTAAGTCGTTTTCATATTGAACCAGAAGTCACCCAGCGTGCAGAAATTGATGCCAACGAGATGGCGGATATGAATGCCTTCCAGCTCGGTGACCCAACCTCTGAGGTGGAGATCCAATAGCAACCCGCGCCGTGGATGCCGAAACTGTGAGGCAGAAGTTCAGCCACCCTAGCCCGTGCCCCATTTGCCAACCTCATCCTTGTGCCTTCACACAAGATGAACGTTACTGTGGCGCTTCTCTCACCATCACAGGCACATCCACTTTATACTCACGCGACACCACCAGAGATGAGCGACGGTGAAGGAGGATGTACGACGACGATTTGAGATGTTTGGTGTACGATGGACCCATTGGACCTTGGTATGTGATGGCTGAATAGCTGAACTCAGCACGACGGCAAAGCCCCCTTCATTCTCTCTTTTTTGATTCTTTGCTGCTGGGATTCACTACTACACACATGTAGCTTCTTTTTTTTTGTTGTGATACTGTTGCTGTACCTTGTTTTGCTGTTACCATTGAATGACAAAAAAATATATACAGAGGCTCAGCTAGTTGCTGGAGTCGGGCAGTGGCGTTGACGGTGGGTGCGCAAGTTCATTAGAAGTGAGAAGTGAAGTGAAGTGAAGTGTTTATTACAGAGATGAAAAACCTGGCTTGGGCACGGGCTTGGGTGTAGCCTTGCTCCGTTTCATTCTCGTATCCAGTTGTGGGTGATTGGAATGGTGCAGTGTACGCTACCAGCATAACCTGTGTTTTGTCAAGCCGATTTTACGCATCAACACAACTTTTGGTGCTTGTTTTTTTTTTTTATCATTCTCTTTTTGTTTTGTTTCGTTGTTGTTTTGTTGTTGTGTGTTTGTTTCATTGTTGTTGCAGCAGCACTGTGTATGCTTCAGCAAGATCATTGGGGGAGATGTCACCCAATGGATCATTTCGGAAAAAAGGTTTCGTGGCTTTTTTGGAAGTGTGTCGTGATGGCTGTTTCTTTTTTTTTCTTTTAAAGTGTTGTCTGTTGTGGTTGTGCTGGTGGTGAGGAGCACTTCCAACAACAGTGGAGCATTCCATAAGAGTGGGAGCTCTTGGCTGGCTGCCCTCTACACGAGTGAAGCGATGAGTGCTCCGGCTGCCGGAGTTGAAGAAGCAAAACAGATGACACCTTCTTCCCGGATTCTAAGCGTTTAGCTTTTGTTCTTTTTGATCTTATGTTTTTTCTACATGTTTGCGCAACTCTAAATCCTACACACATCCATCAGGAGCTCTTTTGGGCTCATTCTGGCAGTTCTGGCGATGGCCTGTTGAAGACGTTGGATTCAACGATCATGACGTGTGGGGTGGATTCCTCGTTTGTTTGGGCCTGTGCCCCAAGCGTGTGTGAGGAAACGACCTACGTGATTGTGTGAATCAGTTGTTTGTGTACGGCAACACGAAATTGAGTGGAATGGAGTGAATGAATGAAGAAAACCATCTTCACTTTTTTTTTGTTGAGATTCTCTTTGAAGATGTTTCAAAGAAGAAGTAGTACTGTAGTTCACGTTGATACAATGGAGGAACTTGATGGTGGAGTGTTCATGAAGACTGCCTTCCTCCAGTCCATCATGCAGCAGTCTATCGTGCACCTCACACGGAGGAAGTTCTTACCCCATTAGAGCTCATATCCTTGATTGTGTTCTGTGTTTCTGGCGATGTTCTCGTGGAATGCTGGCGGGGCATAGCATATATACATTGGTAGGACCTCCGTAGTGTCTGTGTTTCTCCAGTTATTTACACTCTTTTTTTTTCTTCAGCAGGCCCGTGCCTCATTTCCATCCGGCACCTTTTCTTTTTCACTCAGTTCCATTTCCTCTTTTTGTTGTTGTGGTGGTCGGTGTTCTGTTGCTGCGGAGAAAATGTTTTCCGCCGCGAGTAAAAGAAATGCGCGATTTTGAAGCTGTAATGAATCTGTGCACGATCTAAGTTGCTGTGAAGTCTATCTACGCCCTCACAACACTGTTTTTTCTTGTTTTTTTCTTTTACGTGCCCGGCGTCGAATAAGAGGAAGTCGAAGTTTCCATCGCAACAGACATACACAACCCTCGATTTTTCTCTCCGCCGCTTCACTTGGTGTTTTTTTTTTTGCCGATGGCATGGGCTTTCTGCGCTGCACTGCCTTTTGATTTTGTATGTTTGTTGTTTTGCCTCTGAGGAATTACCACCCACACAAACACCCCTCATTAACAGTTTCGTTTCGCCCTTCCCGCCTAGTACTTTTTCGATTCAGCGGCAAACACGCACCCATTCCATCTTCTCCCTCCCCACTCTCCTCGAAACCGTTGCTCTTTTTTGTTTTAGAGAAAAGATTAACCACTGGTACCTCACACCGTTATGCATCATCACACGGAGCAGATTTGCTCCTTCTTTTGTGTGTGTGGTGCTCGTGTGAGGAGATGGTAGAGGAAGTTGCTGAGACATTTGTCACGACTGACTCCTTCGGTGTGTTGAGATGCGGAGTGGAGCGCACTCCAGTGTATGCATGGCGTTTTTTTTTTCAGTGAGCCTTGGCGGCTGGAGCTTGCGTAACGACAACGAACTACCATGTCAATACCTTTGGTGGATCAATCATCCTCGTTAATACGTTTCTGCTTTTTGTTTGTTTGTTTTATACGATGGCTGCTTTACCATATCTCCTCTCTTTCTGCTGCTGAATGGTTGAGTGGATGCATCATGCCCTGTTACCTCTGGTTTTCCCTCATCTCGCTGGTTTGGATGAGCTGTGTTGGTACTGTGAGAAGGGAGATATGATGTTTTTTTTCTTGACTCAATTCTGAGCACGTCTGGACCTACATCTCGGCGCGGATCTCAACCCCCTCCAAAAAAAAAAGCTGAATGTGTTGTTGCTATTTGACAGCTTTCCGTATTTGGGAAGCTTGCTGGATAACTTCTTCTTCAATTCGCTTTGAATGGCACAAAACACACAAACATGGCGGACCAAGAAGCGGAGTAATCCATCATTGCCAATCTCTCACACGCTACGGTTCCGTTGTCTGAGAGCAGGAACACTGTCACATTGAACTTCCACCTTTTCCATATTTCTAATTATTTTTTAAATCGAGAATAGATCATTCATACATTTTGACCTCAACAGTCATGGATGACACGCTTCTATTGGTGCTAGTTACCTTGGCGTGTGGCTTGTTCTGCTGGGTGGTGCTGCTGCGACCACGGTCAGTGCTTAATAAGCGACCCTGTTATCGCGTCTTGCATCATGGTCCTGATGAGGATTTTATCAAAGGAATGCCATGGTGCGACTACATTGTGGTGGGAGGAGGTCCAGGAGGACTTGCCGCCTGCCGACGTTTGCTCGAGAAGGAAGGACCCACTCCCACGGTGGTGCTCATTGAAAGTGGTGAGCTCAGTTTGCCAGCCGGCGTTGTGGGCCATCTTCGACATCGATGGAATCGCGCTCGTGTGCTCTCACTGGCACCCTCTCTCGTTCCTGTTCCGTTGGACTCGGTGCCACGCTACGCCTCCAAGCCCAGCGATCTTCTTGCTAGCCAAGTCACCATGGCGGCTCGACCACTGCGCCTACAGGCCATCACAGACAGGGTGAAGAATATATTTCTGCGCTTCGTGCCCTATCCACGGGGATGTGCAATGGGAGGCTGTTCTACCATGGATTGGGGCGTTGAGCTGCCGTCGATGTGGAGCACATTCATGAAGCACGACAGGGTGCAGCCAACAGGTCGCTGCATGGGTCTAAATCCCCACTCCTCGCTCATGGGGGACTCCTGCCCAGACGCATTGGGTGTTGAGCGGCAAGAGAAGCTGCCCAGCTCTTGTTCTGCTCTGCCGCCACGCGCAGTGCTCAACTTACCTTCATACATGGATCAAGACAACCGTCGTCTACCCATTGAGTCTTACCTCCTTCAGGAACTATCGCCAACTGCCCAATCTCATCTATACGTCCTCCCACAGCACGTTGCAACACGACTGGTGATTAGGAGAGACTGTGATGCACCACGGGTATCTGCTGTTGTTTTGAAGTCAAACATTCACGGAAACGAAAAGGAGGTATCTTTATCTGCTCGCTATGGGGTGGTGGTTGCTGCTGGTGCACTTGAATCTCCACGACTGCTTCATCGCACTGTCGTCCAACACCCACAGCTTTTCCATCCACGATTGGAGGAGCCTTGCACGGCGTTGGTACGCGACGCCCTGGCCTTTCCCACCATCATCAAGAGCTACGGTTCCTTCACCACTGACGCGTGCAACACCGACAACCTGTGGAGTAGAATGCAGTGGATGATGTTTGGCAGCGGACCAGCCATGGTTCCCTTTGCCCAGACATTGGCAACCATTCCTCTTCCTGAGTTTGGCACACACGCGGCGCTGCGGATGCTTCTTCTTCCCTTTGGTGGTCGAGACGCTCGCCGCTTCTATCAAATGGGCTGGGATAGGATCCTGGGCTACTTTGAGCATGCCGTCACGGTGTTGGTGGTGGTGGTGGGGGTTGATGGGCAGGTGATGCCACTGACATTGGATGACCAAGGTAACACACACAGTGAGGGGGAGACGGTGGAACGTCATTATCTGCGCACTCACCAGTCTAGGCCACTGCATCCATCCTCAGCCTGCGCTCTACCGCAGGAGGTGGCACAACGCCTGATGGCGGCCTGCATGAAGGGCATGGAGCTGGCACGTAGGTTGGCTCAATCAAGACCTTTTGCAGATCTCCTTCTCGAGACAGAGGCCCTGGATTTTACCCTCCTCGAGCAGGATCCTCAGAAGGCGCGGCAGCTCGCCCGCTTGGTGCGCACGCCATATGCACGCCTAGACGAATCCATGAGGAAGAATCTGGTCGAGCTCCACGACTGGGCAAGCAAACTATCGAAAAAAGAGGAATACATGAAGGCGTATATCGGTGCCCACTCCTACTGGCTTGGCTTTGGCTCTGGCTCATCTGAACCTTTCCTTTCACAGGCTGTGGAAGACGCACCAGACAGCCCGCCATCATTCTTGGCCCTTGGCGCAGCCAACTTGGTTGTTGGAGATGCCTCGAGTAGCACACATGCGTCCTTCCAGAGGCAATGTGCCGACGAGCTCGTAGCGGGAAGCACCGCCACGGCAATTCATTCAGGATACCTGGCTGCAGATGAGTTGCTCCGACATGTGGCCACGGACGTTGCATCCATCAAGAACGAAAAGAAATAGGTAGCCAAATACGTTTTTTTTTTACGCATTAGTGGTGTTTTGCACCGCTCAGCAAGATATCCCAACGTTGAACTGGGTCTTGACGTTTAAAAACTTCTTCCGTTGTGGCGGCGCCTTATGACCGCATGATCACACTATCACTGGTACGCATTCACTCCCATTGTGCGCGCATATGAATATGTGCATATACGAGTGTAGTCGCTGTCTTGGCCAATTGCCTCTTTTCTTTTTCTTTGCTCTGTATGTTGTAGTAGCAATACGAGCTGTAGCACTGGCAGTATGTCCAGCACTTTGCTCATCTCTTCGGCAAGGTTGTCCGAACAGGAACTTTCCGACGAGCTTGCAAAGATTTCTGATGCACTGATCCTACGGAGCACTTCTGCAACGTCCACCACGCAGGAACGCGACGGGGCGGAGGTCCGCGCTGCCGCACTTCACGCACTGCATCAATTGCAGAGATTTGGTGAAGAGAATATCTCGGAGCGGCTGTCCTTCATAAAATGGATGAAGGAACATCTCAAAATGGTTCTTGTGAATGCCTTTGATAGCAATTGGCCGACCCTTGTATGTGCAGCCTGCTTAACAGCCGCTAGTATGGCTCGGTGCAGTACCAACAAGCGTCTGTGGATCATCCTCTGCTCCTGGGTCACTCCACTGTTGCTGGGCTGTACCGCAAGTACCACACCAGCAGTGGCTGAGGCGGCTCAGGTAACCCTCGATGAAATTGCACTCCACAACGGCTTCTCTGCTGAAGCCTTTGGGGTTCTTCTCAAGACGTGCCAGGCGGGACACCGCGGGATGCGCCAGCACGCCATGACCACCGTCGTACGTGTGTTACAAACGGTGAAGGGTACCCCACAACAGGTGCCACTGCTTCAGTTCACAACCCCTCTTCTCCGAGTGGTTGGGGGTGCACTGCGTGATGCAGATGAGACGGTACGCATGCTCGGCCGACGGGGTTATTGGGCCATGTACGCCATGGAGCCCATGGCAGCAGCCACTCTCTTTGCATCGTTCACCCCAGCGGAACAACGGCGAATTGAAGGAGAGCGGCAGGACTCACTGAAGGAGTTGCGTGTGATGCCATCAGCAGCTTCCCCAATCCGTGGCTCGCCTTCGTCCAGCCCATTGGCGGTCCCTGTGCCCCACAACATTTCCACTGAGTGGCAGCTGCAGGAGGAACTTTGCGCGGTTGCTGCCGAAAAGGCACGCATCGCATCCAAGACGAGGCGCCTAACCTCTTCATCAGGAAGAAGCGGCAGTCGGCGGGGGCCCCCGTGGAAGAAGGTTGAGGCTACCCACGCAGAGCTGGGCTCCATACCCCTCACAGAGGAGGAGTGGGAAGCGTTGGCGAAGGCACTCGTTGATCCGGGATGGGCCCATCGTCTTGCAGCTCTGGAGCGGCTACAGGCATCGCTGGCGTGGGCTATAGAAGAAGGAGGAGAGCTGGAGCATGTGCCCCTTCGGCAGGCCTGTGTGTTAGAGCTGGTGCACCGCGTCAGTGATCCACACTTTAGAGTGAGTACCGTAGCGGTGCAACTTCTATCCTCGGTCGTTACACAGAATCCTAGTGTCTGTGCGCCGCATGTGCAGGAGCTCGTTCCTGCATTGGTTGGGCACGCTAATGGCCCCAAGCAGCCTCTTGCGGAGCTCTCGGAACAGCTACTTCAACGTATTTCTAAACAAGTGGATGGAGCCACGCTAGTGCCTGCTCTGATGCGTTCGATGTTGCATCACACTACGCCACACGTTCGAATGGGACTCGTACAGTTGTTTTTGCAGGTGATTGAGCAACAACAGGAGCTCTTTCTTGACCCTGCCGTCATGCGAACCTCTGTGAAGTCACTCATGACGTTGCTGCAGGAGTTTACCGCCAAGGATGATGCCAGTCCACTGCGCATGGCTATCGTCTTGGCACTTCGTTCACTTTCTGTGGCTGCCGGCAAAACATTTCTCGTATGTGCCAATTCGATGGAGGAACCGTTGCAACGCAAGATGCTCCTGGACCTAGTGGATAACGATCACAGTAGTCAAGCTGTGACCTCTACGGAATCAGCCATTCTGCCAAGGTCTTGTACGGAGAGGCTTCCTTCAGGTACACGTGAAATCAACGAACAGCAGCAGATGGAGGCCATCTCCTGCAATGCTTCACCACGGGTACATACCTCTCCTCGAAAATTTTTAGGAGTGTGTGATCCAAATTGCCAATCAGCAGCACGAAGTGCTGCGAAGCAGTCCTCTCCACCCCCGCGAGCAGGATCGCTCTTCACTTCACGTCTCTCCCCAGATCGTTTCTACGATCCACATGACCCCACACGTATGCTCTTTGGAGCTGCACGTTTGGCTAAGTCAGCCTCGCTCGAGGAGCCTCCAAGGTTGCTGGAATCCATTGAGGCGCTGCTTCAACAACTTCAGGTATCGTACGTGAATACCGAAACAAAGTGCCGCTTGCTGGATGATCTGCGCCGCTCATTTGATCTCCGCAGTGAGTCGTGGAACGAAGCCCACGCTCGCCTTCTGCTCTCTTCGCTGGACGATCTTCTTCTTGAGTCACGCGAGCCATCTCACTACGTTCGTCTACGGGCCTTCACGGTTCTTCGTGCCTTGCTCGATACGTCAAGCCTGCTCTCCACCGCGGCACGCCAGTTGGGAAGGCTGTTGTTGTGGTGCAGAGCAGGAATGGATGATTCTTTCCCTGAGGTACATCAAGTGGCAGCTATTGCAATGCACGCTGCGTTGGTGGAAGGAAGAATGCCGCTGGACCTTCGCCTCAACGCACTCGCATCTGCGCTGGAAAAGTGGCAACATGGGCCCTTTGCTCACGACCAAAGTAGTGGCTGGATGGAGGTTCTAAAGTCAGTAGGTAGAGCGCTAGAACAGCGCAGTACCAAGCGTGGGGGCACCTCGAAGTGGGAGCATCTTGTGACTGAATCGGTTCTGCGACGGGTTACGACGGTGGTTTACACCTGCATCGATCACGCTGCCCCGGCAGTGCGCCAGACCTCCGCCTTGATTCTTGCCGTGATGTGGCATGCTCTCGGGGAGGAAGTACTTCCCTTCTTCTCCTCACTTACCCCACGACAGCAACGCCTTGTGACTCTGACGTATAACAGTGCCTTTGAAGGCCGTCAACGTGGGCGGCCAGCGACGTTGCAGTATACTCAGCGCGATCTCTCTGAAGAGCTTGCCGCACTCCGAACACAAGCATCAGCATAGGTACATCTCTCCTTTGCTACATTCATGCCCATCAATTTTCTACACACTCGCACACACTCACCTGCACATGCACATTTCACCACCTCTTGGTGATATTTTTAGATTGCTACACCTCCTAGGTTAGCACCATTGATGGCGTTGCTGTACATTCACAATCCAACACTATTTCTATGACGTCAGTATCTTCCCACATGCGCACTGATGCTCATCCCTCCATCTTCAACGTTCCCATCTTTTTCTCTCACATGATATCTTAAGACCTGGAACGTAGTTTGATTTCACCTTCATTATTTGAAGAATACCTAAACACAAGCGGACACACACAAAGAAAAAAAACACCGTCACGAGTACCGAAAGGAGGAATTTGTTGTACTACTAACCTGGAAAGTACTTCAAACACCCACAACAACAACAACAACAACACACACACACACACAATACATTTTCATTCATCATGTCCTTCGTGGTCTTTGCCGTGGAAAACGCAGACCGCTTGACCTTGTTGGGCCCCCCAGTAGGTGGTAAGCCTACCTTCAAGCAGGTTGCTCTCAGCTTCATCCACGCACCAAAGCAGGCAAAGCGCCTCATCACAGGGGAGTTCGGCCCTGAAGACCCTTGTGCTTATGCCGCCACGGAGCTCGTCCGTGCCGCCTTCATTGGCAAGCCCGTGAAGTTTTCTGAGGACTACTACATTGAGCCTCTCCAGCGTAGTGCTGGTCGGCTGACGCTGGCCACGGGAGGAGATGCTGCCGCGATGCTGCTCGAAGCTGGCCTCGCCCTGGCCCCCGATCAGATTCCTCCGCGCATGGAAAAGTCCTTGTTCGCCCAATACGGTAAACTCATGGCCGAGGCCAAGACAGCCCAACGTGGTCTCTTCAGCCCCACTGCGTCGCGGCAGGTGCGGGAGCTGACGAGCCTCGGCGGCGAGCAGATTGCCAAGCGATTGGATGAGCTTCATGGAAAAACCTTCTCTGCTAGAGTGGAGCGCGCCTTGTCTGCCACCGCTCTCGTCGTGACGTGCGCGGATGCCTTTGGTGCGTGCGCGCAGTTTCCCGTGCATATGTCCGGTATCACAGTGCGTGAGTTGGGGAGTGAGGAGCTCGTGGCCGAGTCCAAATTTCACACGGAGCGGTACTTGCTCCACCGAAATGTCAATGTCCGCTTTGATGGATCAGATGCAATGGGTAATGTGCTCGTGTCGGTGGTGGCCAAGAAGCTGTTTCAGGAGGATCTCCTTCACAGAGGCCTTGCTCATATCCAGAATAGTACCGTGGGACACACCAAGAGCATGGAGGCTTTCAGGGAGGCAGAGGCGGAGGCCAAGAGCAAGCGCGTGGGGGTTTGGAAGACCTTCACCGAGGAGGAGGAGCGCAAGCAGGTGGTGGTGGCAAACAATGGCACGAAGGAAGGCATCGTCGTGGCCAATGCCGAAGGTCCTAGCGGACCTCAGTACCAGGGTCCTATGCACTTCACTGGCATCCTCACCCAAGTGGTTCATGGAGATACTGTGGTGGTTCGTAATGATGAGAGCGGCGCCTATATTCGTCTGACTCTAGCTGGTGTGCGTAGTAGCAAGAACATCCAACGTGACCAGGATGGTAACTCACCCGAAACCCGCGTCACGTACAATGACTACTCGTGGGAAGCCAAGGACTTCGTGAGGAAGCACTACATTGGTGAGAAGGTGGAGGTCCAGGTGGAATTCGCCCGTCTCATGCCAGAGACGAAGGAGATCCGACCTGCCGCCACTGTTGGTATTCCAGAGAAGAACGTTAATATTGGTGCCGCACTTCTTGACGCAGGCTTTGCATCCTTCTTCTTGGGTAAAACGGACTCCTGCTCAGAGGCAGTAGCCCTGCAGTCTGCTCAGGATCGTGCGCAGCTTGCCAACCGCGGCATGCACGGCGGAGAAGGCGCACCGGTGAAGGTGCTCGAACTCAGCCATTTGGGCGAAAAGCGGTCCCGATACTACCTGACCTTCCTTCAGCATGGCATGCAGAACAACCGGCCACCGGTGTTGAAGGGGGTGGTGGATCTCGTTCTCGGACCTAGCTCCCTGCGTGTGTACATCCCGCATGACAACTTCCAAATTCCCGTGAAGATTGCCGGCGTCTTCACCCCCAATGCGGCGCTCTCAGCCAAGGATAAGGCCGACCCCTTCGCGGATGAGTCCAAGGACTTTGCGGTCCGTCTCCTGCAGCAGCGCGATGTGAATGTGCAGGTGTACACCACAGACCGTGCCGGAAACTTTCTATGTGCCGTCTTCCTTCCTGACGGAACCAACGCCGCGGTTGCCCTCGTTGGCGCTGGCCTCGCCACAGTCGGCCACACGGACAAGCTTCCCTTTGCTCAGCAGCTCGTGGATGCCGAACAGGCAGCCAAGAGCAATGGCAAGTACATTTGGTCTGGTGAGGGAGCCAAACCGCAGCGGGCGGCCAAGGTGGAGGCAGAGCGTCTGGCGCGTAACGCACAGGACCTCACCCCCATGCCGAACTCCATCTTCCAGCCGTTCTGCATGACGGAGGTCAGCGAGGATGGCCTCTCCGTCTATCTTCAGGCCTTTGGTGAGGAGGTGGATGGTGAGAAGGGAAAAGTTCAGGCCCTCGTGAATCGCACCGTGGCCATGACCGAGGAGTGCAATCCTCGCAAGGGTGACTTGATTGTGGCTCAGTACAGCTCTGACAAGACGTGGTGCAGGGCTCGTGTGCTGTCCATTGCCAAGGACCGCTCCGAGTTCGAAGTTCAGTTCATTGACTTTGGCAATACGGAGGTGGTGAAGGCCAAGTATACACGCTCGGTACCTCGTGGGACGGACTTCGCCATGGTACGTGACGTGCCTCCATTTGCAAAACACGCCTTCTTTGCCTGCGTGAAGAACACGGTTCCCAACGACATGTATGTCCACGTGGCCTGTGACACCATCTACAGCTACAGTGAAGGCGAGGTTCTTGCAAGGCCAGTGTACAAGGACTCTGTGGGCAACGTCTACTACTGCATCACAACCAACGAAGGTGTTCCTACGCTTGGAGAGACCCTTCTCCAGAAGGGGTTCGTCCTTCTCGATCCTCGGACATCCACTCTGGATGCAGAGCTCTTTAAGCAGCATGAATCAGCTCAGTCTATTGCCCGCACAGGACATAAGGGATTATGGCAGTACGGAGATGTGGACGACGACGATGATGAGTAATGCACATGTTGGCAGGTGCTGCAGTTGTATTGTGGATCTTCATTTTCTCTCCCCTCTCACGCACGCTGCCGCCATCACGATGCCTAGCTGAGGGTGGCGAGTGGCCTGCACCACAACTATTCCCATAACCCTCTCCTCCTTCAATTCCTCCCCCACTGGACAATTTCATGTCCACAATGCTCTCACTTAATCTGAATGTGTGGTGGGCCCCCCTTCAGTCGTGCGACGTGCGTGACCCACACCCATTACAGATTAGCTGCACGTGCCACAGCATCCTCCAATCATCATCCACCCGCGATTTTTCGCCCTTCCCAATCCCACTTCTCTCTTCTCCCCCATGTTGTGATGAGGCGGCGCAGAGAGTTAGACATTGGGCGAGACCTCATTGCTATATGCCTACATCAACATCAACATTACAAAGGTGCGGAACCCTTTTTCTATCTTCGTTGATTGTTGCTGTGGTCTCTCTATCTGTGGGCTTTCTGAACTCGGGAGGGCACATGTGAGCACTCTCGTGACTTCAATTTTGAATGAATCCACTGACCGTTGAGGTTGTGCTACCTCATTTTTGCATTTTATTGGGCGCGTTATCATGAGTTTCGTTCTGCTGTGGAGGTACACGAACCAGGTGATTCCTCAATTCTCTGCTCGCAATTACCGACAAGAAGAAAACAAATTCTGTGCTTCTATTCTCACTCTTCTTGCACCTACGATAGGGGAAACGGTACTGCACAGGCAGACCTCCATTTTCCGGGACGTCAATCACTAGTTTGATACATACAGCATCTCTAAATACGGTACGCACCTTTTGAACACATTGCACATAGCCACAACGTATACCACCACGTTGACTACAAGGACTGTCTGTGAGTCACTTGTAGCCCGTGCTTCGTTGACATTGTTACAATCAGTGTCTTTGGAGTATTATTTGCCATCACTTCTTTGTTCACACCCAGACACAGGCACGTACACACACACACACACACACACACACACACACACACACACACACACACACGACCGTTGATCTTTGGCTGCCGACTGTGAACTCATCATCATCACCATGTCCGCCATTCCTCACCTTCAGAAGCAGCTTCGTGAGCTGACGAATAGCCCGCCAGCCGGTTTTCGAGTTGAAGTTGACAGTGACATCTTTTATTGGACGATCTGGTTCTCTGGCCCACAGGACACCCCATACGCAGGAGGTCAATTCAAGGCGCACATGACTTTCAGCAAGGAGTTCCCCATGGTGCCACCCAAGTTTCGTATTGTTTCCAGCTTTTGGCATCCAAACGTGTATGCCGATGGCTTGGTGTGCATCTCGATTCTTCACCCTCCGGGTGAGGACTACATGAATGCTGAAGAGAGTGCCATGATGCGGTGGACTCCAATCCAGACAATTCAATCTGTGTTGATCTCCATCATCTCGCTCCTCAGTGATCCAGATCCAAAGGAATCCGGAGCTCCCGCCAATGTTGATGCGCTGGTGCAGTACCGCAGGGATCGTCCAGGATATGATGCCAGGTGTGCCGAGATAGTGAAGAAGTCACTGGAGGAACTCCCAGAAAACTTTGTTTACCCTGTTCAAGACGAAGCTTCTGACCGTCATTCTGGTGTACCCCAGCCGTCGGTGATGGAGGCGTCGGATTCAGATGATGAGTTTGGGTATCAGTCCGCCCCGCCCGCAGTTGGTCCTGAGCGGTACCGTGAGGAACTCCGTCAGCTGCGTATGTTCAACGTGGAGACTACTCTTTCAGATGATGAGATTCTACAGCTTCTCTTCGATAAAAAGGGCGATGTGGATCAGGTTCTGGAGTTACTCCTGAGCTAGGCTCGCGTGCCTGCGAAACAGCAGTCGAATTCCTGGACCACCAAGGACATCTTTGTGTGAGATAATCGTCCCATCGCTCTCACCGTAGCTCCCATGAGACTGATCGTGAATCTTTCTCCATGCATGTTTGGCGCTGCTTTTCCATTGGCAGGAAGAAGAGGTCCGCGGACGGTGAATCCAGAATTGGCCTGCTTGTCTCAGAAATCTATTTCATTCCGTCGTATTTTTGTGTCAGTCGTGCAAACGAAGCCCCAACTACCCAACTACGAGTGTTATGTTGGCAAATGAGATTGCAACGTGGTGGTACCAGATTTACTTGCCAAGCATCATACAGCCAATCTTGTTATGTGTGTTCGAAGCGTTAAATTATGGCTGGGGAGGGGGTACCAGCCACGATCACTCTGTAACCCACTACGCGTGCTTGCTCCACTCCCGTCTGAGCTCCTTTTCCTTCTCCACGTCCTTTTTTTTTTGTTGTGCTTCTTCAAGTTACTCCTTGTTGACGCTGAGGGATTCTCTTCTGCGCCGTAGGACTACTGTGGAAGGACGTTGAAGAGGAATAGCTATTCTCTTCACGCTTTTCCACGGAAACACACCCGCATACAAGCATACATTGCCCTACACGATCTTTTGTAGGACGTGTTTTGACCAAGTGTCATGGCTCCATCCAAATCCAAAGCGAAGGATGTGGTGAAGCCCGTCTTGGGCTTCTCTAGCAATAGCACCTGCAATCTTCCTCTCTGGGATGATGCACACATCCTCCAGGAGAACTGGGGTGCACCTCTCGTGGCGGTTGCGGGGGCGATGCCCGTGGCCAAGGAGGCGCGTCCATCCAAAGTGAACAAAGATGGCACCTCCGGCGCCTTCTACACTGACGCTGAGGGACGTACAGTGCTGCAGCGCTTTATCCAGTACTACGGCAAGGATTGCTCCCCCATCACCGCGGAGCTCGCCCTTCACGCGGCCAATGAAGGTGCAGAGTCCCCCCCTGGTTCTGGAGAAGTGCCACCACGGCTCACACCCGACGCCACACCCAAGGAGGAGGACCCTCCGCTGGTCGAGTGGCAGCGTCCGGTGGATATTGTCCGACCCTTTCGTCCAGTTGTTCACCGCAACTTAACCCCATACATTGACCCCTATGCCTCAACGGAGGAGCTCCACCCCGTGGATGCCAAGGCGGAGGAAGCCCGCTGCCGTGCAGAGAGCGCGGCCATCCAATCCACCGCCGGGGGCAAGCGTGGGGATGCAGCAAGTAAAGGAGCAGATGTGGCACCCGTTGCACCACTTTTTGAGCTCTACCCCGAAACCGTTAGCCTGATTGAGGACTTGGTTGGCCAGGATGTTGGCATGTGGCAGAACCTGCACAGCGCCGAGGCCATTCGGCGGTACCGCGAGCTTCCTGCGCTCATTGAGCCCTACGATCCTACGCTGACCGCGGGCTGCTCGGAAACCCCAGCTGAGGCATGCCGCTCCCGCTACAGCACCGCCCTCCGATACAAGCTTCAGCGTGCAGAAGCCCTCTCTGCGTTGAAGCACATTCCCCCCTTCTTCATGAGTGCCTTCAATAGCATCCTCCTCGCAGTGGAGCACTCCCAGCACCTTGTGAGCTCCGGCAACTACCTGTGGGAGCTCATTTACCCACACGCACCAGGAACATGTCACCCTGTATACAACCCTTTTGGCAAGTACGCAGTGAAACTCTTCGTGGAAGGTGCCTACCGTAAGGTTCTTGTGGATGACGCCCTCCCCGTGGATGAACTGGGTCGTCCGCTCATCTCCCTCACCGCCAGGAAGGAGTTGTGGCCCGCCATTCTGGCCAAGGCGATTTTCAAGGCACTGGGCCCAGACTCTCACCGTGCCATGCGAGATCATCCGGAGCAGCTTCTTTCATGTTTGATGGGCAACTGGGTACCACAGTACGTGGCAACCAAGCAAGATCCCGTGGCAACGGCTGCCCTGTTGCTGCGCTACCGTCTGCGTCTGCCGTCGTATCAGGAGAGCATTGGGAAGCTCAATGAAGTGATCCCCAATACACAACGCCCGCAAACGGCGAGTGTGAAAAGTCCGGCAGGAGCCAACAAGAAGTCTTCTCGTGCCTCACCCATCGCGGACCCTGGGGAGAAACCTCAAGAGAAGAAGCGGAGTAGCTCGCGCAAGGGAAACAAGAAGGAAACGCCGCCCATTCCTCCTCCACTGGAGAGCCTTGCCGAAACCGAGGCGGTGCCAATCAACACGGAAGAGGTGGCCGATACGAGGCCAATGGTGCTCTGTGGTCTACGCACCTCTACCCCGACGGACCAGTTTGGTCTTGGCTCCGGGGCGCAGATGTACACCATCGTTGACATTGCTCCCTTCCGCAACACCTTGGCCATTCACATGACGACCACACCCCGTACCAACATTGTTGGCGGTCTCTTTGAAAGGGAACGTGATGCCAAGGACGTACGTGATTTGGTCATCAGCACGAAGCACCGAGAGGGGGAGTCGCAGGTGGTGAAGGATGCGGCCATTGTGCACTGTTGGGTCACGCTGGAGGAACTTGGGGATATTCTCGATGCATTGGTGATTTGGCGTAACTTTGATCAACGTTATCAGAACCAGGTGTGCATTGAGTACCCGTCGGATGCCTCTCGCCTTACCACAAATCAGCCAAGCAAGAAAGTGAGTGCAGCTCAGGCGGCAGCCATGGCGGCAGCGCAGAGCCTCATCCGCGCACCCAAACGCTACACGGTGATGTGGTGGAGCCTTACGACGGTGAAGGCTGAAGAGGTTGCCATTGTGTCTCATGCCCCACAGCCTCCTCCGGTTCCCACCGCAGAGGAGCTGGCCCTAGCCGTCACACCACCTCCCTCTTCACAATCGAGAAAAGCTCCAGCTGCACCCAAGGCCCCCAAGCAGGCGGGTGGACCTAAGAAGTCCAAGAATGCCCACGAAGAACCCCCTCAGCCTGTTCCGGAGCCAGACGAGCAGGTGGATACTACGCGATGGACGGGCAACCACACGTCTTTGGTGGTTCCGGGCTCGGTACCTAATGAGCCGAAGCTGATCCAGCTTGACTACTACCTCTGGGACAAGGCCGACCCCATCTCGCAATCCATCACAACCTTCTATGAGTACGGAAAGCTGTGCAGCTCCGTCTTCAGTCTGGCAGCAGGCCAGCATATCTTCCGTCTCACGATCCCTGAAATGGAACAGGACGAGAAGATCACCTTGTTATCCGATGGGACGATGGAGATGAAGACCGACTTGGGAGATATCCTGAAGCTCTGCAATGTCTTTTGCCTCTCCGACGCCGGCAGCTTCCCTGCAGTGGAACGTGCCGATGAGGAGTCGGTGTGGTTCAAGCGGAAGTTGCGTGTGTCGGCGCCGACGAGACTCACCATGGTTCTCTCCACCCTTCTTCCTGGCGAGGACCCCGCTGCACATCGCCACCTACTTGCCGCTCCGCCAGCGGCGAAGGGGCAAAAGGGTGGTGGTGGTGGAAACAGTGGCCGATCCGGCCAGAGTAACAAGCAGGCGGCGCAGGCTGCGAAGGACAGCTCTGATGACGTGGATCACCGTGTGTGCGATATTCCCATTCTACGGTACACTCGCCTCACCCTCATGAACTTGGATTCACGTGAAGAAACACATGTTGGGGAGGTTGGCCGCTTGGCTCAGATTGATCTCGAACCCAACAACCGTGGCTATCTCCTCATGGCTCATGTTCTCATTCCTAGTGAGGATGCCGAAGCCGTCCAAGCCGCTTTCCAGTCCTTCGTTGTGGGAACCTCGCCGCCACCGGCGGAGGATGGTACGACAGCCGCCACCTCACCACACCAACCCTCCCTCTACGGCAAGGGAGTGTGGAAGATGGCACTGCGCTCTGACCGCGAACTTGCTGGCTTTGATGCCGTTGCATACAACACCGTTCTCTACCAGGATAAGGGCTCCCTTGGACGCGGTGGGGGTGCCGTCCTCTTCCGACAGTCCTGCACCGTCACGGAGTCATCCCACCTCACTGTCTTGGCTGACTTCAAGGTCACCCAAGCAGAGCTCTACGTGCCCATTACGTTGCGCATCACCAACGCAGACGCCGCGATTCCTTCCTCGGCGGGCAACTTCGTCGCGGCCAGCCCCATTGCCACCAAGACACCGGCCCGTGAGGTCACCCCACCCGTGGAATCACCGGATGCCCCACACCTCTCCATTGAGACCGTTGTCTTTGAAACCACGGTCTATGGAGGCCACATCTTTGTCCCGGACGTCTTCTTGGAGCTCCCGGAACGATCCCGTTCCAGTGCCTACGTTGTGGAAGGATTCGTGCCCGAAGAGTTCGCCTCTCAGTGGGATGAGGAGTGCCGCCAGGCACAGGAGGACAAATTTCTGGCATCCCGTGTGGAAGCAGAGAAGCACACCTCGGAGCAGCGTCTTCGCGAGCTTGAGGAGATCTCTGCCGACCCTAACGTCTTCGTTGTCAAGAAGCGGGAGCAGCAGCAGCAGCAACAGGCAGCACAGGAGCTTGCCGAGAAGTCCGTCAAGGAAACGGTGGCCCCCAGCAGCAAGCGGCGGCGCTCCATTGACCGTAAGAAGTTCGCATCCACCACCCGCAACAACACGCCCTCTGCTGCTGAAACCCAGGAAGCCACCACCAAGGCCAGCACGTCCGTCTCTACTCCATCCCCAGCGGTGCCTCTGGACACCGTCAACAGCGATCTCCTCATCACCTTCTCCCTCTCGCTGCTTCTCTCGAGCGTCAAGACGGATGTGCGCACAATGATGCCTGCTGAGGACTATCTTCTTCTCCTGCGGGATCACTGGAAGGGTGTGCCACGGAACCAAAATGCACCACCCGTCGAAGTGTCATCAGGAACAAGTAGCAAGGGACAAGCGGCGAACACGGCATCCAGCAAAGCGAAGCAGCACCAGCGTGAGGTGGCCGCGGCAGAGGAGGTTCTGCACACGGAACAAGCCCGCCAGAGTCGGCAGCGCTTCTTGGAGAATCCGCGGAATGAGCTCCTTCCGTATGTGATGGAGGAAGGTAATGCAGTGCGGTCTTCACATGGTAGGGAGCTTCCCTCTAGCAAGCTTGGCACTGTGGTGCCTGTGGTTATTTCAGAGGATGGAGAGTTCAACAACTTCAAGCATGCCCCGCCTTTTGACCCGGAGGACTACAAGGTACGTCTTCTTCCCATTCGTGCCTTTGAGCTGTGTGAGGCAAGCCATGTGGAGATGAATATTGGAAGTCACCTTGGTGCATCCACCAATGGCCAGCCCGGCGGTGCAAAGGAAAGCAAGCGCACACGCAACTTGTCCATGAAGCAGTCCATGGCACTGAGTGCCGCCACCTCCATGTCGGTGCTCCCATCGTCAACACAGTTCTCACCCAGTGCTGCGGCTGAGGAAGATGATACCAGTGCTCTGCGGGAGCCACTCGTTCAGAGTATGGAGCACTATCAGATGGCCTTTTTGACCATCCGGAACGCACAAAAGATTGAGCGACAGCAAATGAAGCAGCATGTGTATCAGTACTGGCAGAGTCACCCCACACGTACGGTTGAGGAGACCCCCCACTCTGCAGGAGATGCCCCCATGAGCCCACTCATGAACAACTACACATCCATCATTGGCACCAAGGAAGATGACAACCCAAAGCGTGTCAAGTCATTGGTGTCCTAGAGAAGGACAGAGACGGAGTTGTAGTAAATTGAGTACGTGAGGTGAAGAACCTACTCCCTCCCTGTAGAGGGCTGTCTTCACCTGTTTGAACCTATGTACAATAAGAGGCAGGCCAATTGCAGGACTGCTCCTGCAACGGTTGATGTGATGTATCGTCAACGGCTCTGATAGAGAAGACCAACACCCACACATGGTTCCGCATTGGGCTACTCTCCTGTCTTTACATGTTTACTGCCTGTTGTTTTGTTTCATCGCTCCTGAGTGATGCCACATTTGCCTTCTTTCTTTCATCCTGTAGCTCACTGTGTTTCAGTAGCCAATTCGTGTGGTGTGCGTCCGCGACCACGCCTTCCTTGATATCGCAGCATTACTCTTTCTTTCTGTGTCAACGTCCCCTTGCGTATTGTCGTGTGAGGAACAGTCCCACCGACACTAACCAACCATACTGAAGAACAGAGTTACGTGGCGGAACGAAACGAAGCAAAATGTCTGCGACTCCTATCCCATTAACAGATGCTTCCTCCTTCGATGCACTGAGCCGGTACTATTCACCTGAGTCGGCAACGGCAATCGCCTCCGTGGTGACCGATTTCATGACGTACATCGCAAACTTCCCCGAAACCACCGCATCATGGCAGCAACATGGTGGAAGTACCACCTTACGGCTGGGTACCAACATCACCATTACACGCTCCCCACAGGGACCTCCTTCCTCCCTTCACTTGGCCATCGATTTCCCCACCAACTACCCCACCGGCTGCGTGAAGGCAGCGTTGTTGGTCCAGGCAAACTCTCAAGAGCGCTTGAAGCAACCGCACTCTGTCATTGCCGCCGATGGCTCCATTCTCGTTGAGAATCTCATGCTTCTCCGCGGGCAGCCACGCCCCTACTCTCTCCTCAATGTCCTCCTTGGCATCTCTGAACAGTTCGAGATGGAGTACCCCCTCACCAATGCACCACTACAGCAGAAGCCAAACATCGCCAACGTTGCCGTGAGTATCGCCAACCCTCAGCGAGCTGCGTTGCTCAATCAAGCCTCGGAGACGACGACCATTGAGCTCAATGAACGAGCGGCTGGTTACCTCAAGACGCGTCAGGACTCCTTGGCCCTACTACAGAAGCTGAACAGTGCTAGTCGCGACATGCGAGCCTCAACAAAGTCCCTCACGGAGCGGAAGCAGCAACTTGAGCAATGCCTCCCCGCAGCAGGTAGCATCTCCACCCTCCTCACCCAGCTCAAGGATAAGCCCAACACCCGTGAAGAACACCTAAAGTGCTTGCAACCCGCAGATGCTACGCAGAGCCAGCTGCTGAACCTCATGGCCGACCTACGGGCATCCGATGACACCATTGCGCTTCTCGAAGAAGGCCTCAAGAATGAACACATCTCCATTGATGACTACGTCAAGTACGTCTCCGATGCCGCCCGCGAGCAGTTTGCCGTCTTGTTCACCTACTGCCAGCTAATTGACCGGGTTCGTGGCTCGGGAAAGACTGGAGGAGGTATGCCATCCCGGAACCCTTCTCCGCCCTCTTGCGCTAGTGGCCCCAACGTACCAAAGAGACTTTCTGCCCTCGAGTCGCTGCAGCAGCAGTTTCCGGGCACCGATGCCTCCATTCTCGCCGATGTGCTGTCCAACGCCAACGGTGACGTGCTCACCGCTCGAACAATGCTGAAGGGCAATCACTTCCAGTAGGCGTGTGAGAGAAAGGTGCATGACGCGTGGTTGTGAGGCATCTCACTTGATGAATGTGGTGTACCTGATGAAACAACAACATTGCTCTTTGCGTCTCTTTCTGTGGATGAAGTCACTTCTCATGTTCTTTGGTAACTCCTCTCGTCTGGGTGAATTCATAATGGACACTGAACAGACCGCACAACGTGTTCCTTCTTCTCTTCTTTTCTTGTTCTCTCTCCCTTTCCCTCGTGTTGATGTACATGAAAGTACACTATTGGCATCCGCACACCTACCCTACATCCTGGGGTTTGGTGTACCAGACGGTGCCATGGAGTCCTCGGCTTCGTCTTCCACGAGCGAGGTCTTCCAGCCTGTGCTGCAGCAGACAGGACTACCCTTGTCGGTGTATCCACGTCTTCCACCCCCACCTCCAGCTCCTGGAAGTTCTTCTGGAGTTCCAGCAATCATCATCACTGCTCCAAATGGCGAAGTGGTTGGTGAGCAGCACCACCCAGCTCGACTCGAAGCTGCACCAGTCGGGCCGCCCTCTCTGCCGCTCTTGCCTCCGCCAGAGGCGCTACTTCAGCGTTCCTCTGAGGTTGCTGGACATCCATCACCCTCTGCCTCACAGTTTCTTGCCTCCTCCCCATCCGCTGAGCCACGGCACGAACACTCCTCAAGTACCGCCCACGTTCCGAGTACCTCCGTTCTGTCCTTCCCACATGTGATTGCTTTTTCATCCCTCCCGAGCACCGAGGACCAGGGACCAACTGCGGCGAGCGGACTCATGTCACTGGTGCCTTCCATGGATGAGGTTCCCCTTCCCATTACCCAGGCTTCTCGTCCAATGAACGCGGTACCCTCAGTGGTGCGTGGAAGCCCGTTGGTGCTTCATGTGCCCAACTCGACGGTCGAGGCCCCCACTTTGGAAGCGCCAGTAGCCCTCGTAGCTGCGGTGCCGCCATCCGTCGTTCCTACAGCAGCGACCCTGAATCTAGCACCACTTCCGCCAACGCACGCGCTGCCGGCAGTCCTCGTACCTCCTCCTGCGGATGCGCCTGCTGCACCAGAGGCGGCCATCCCTTCAGTGATGGTGGTACCTCCACCCCCGCTACCCGTTATGCCACTAGGCCTACCTCCCATGGTTCCTCGCTCAGCCTCACTCCCGTCCACCTCCGATGATGATCTCGTGAGTGTTCACGCCGCCACCGCCATGGATCTCGGCATGGCCCCCGCACCTCCAGCAGCGGTCAGCAGGGGAGATGCTCCGTCCATGGAAGCTCCTCGAGTCCCCACCTCCAGACGCGCGAGCTCCGCTTCAACGAGCCACTCCACCCAGCACGTTGATCCCAAGCAGCAGATTATGTGTCCTGCCGTCGTGACGCTGCCAATTCGCCGTACACGCAACGACTGGGAGCGGGTGCAGGGAAACAAACTATTTGGTAGTTCCTCTGACGAGGCATCAGAGCCCGATGAAGGTACCTCAGACGCCTTCCCCTTGGGTACGCCACGGTCGGTCACCACCGCCTTCCGCAACGAAAGTGAGCGAGGGGTCAGCAGATCACGTAGCAAGAAGCAACGGCGTCATGAACGCAAACACCGCAAAGTCATCACGGAAAATCAAGTGCATGAGATGGACTCCTACTCGGCCACAACCTCGAGCTCACTTGGGCTGTCCCAGGAGAGCGGAAGTGATCGACGTGCGCAGCGGGATGCGGAAGGCTCCACACTGGCGGCGGCAGTGCCCCCGCCCGACTTCGTACCCACCATCAAAGACTTCCCCGCAGCCATGGACGTTCCCTTGGAGTCCGTGGAAGTTGTGGAGTCACGACCGCCCTGTGGCCCCATTGCCACTTTGATTGCCCAGTGTGCGGACAATGACCTCTCCGGCGCGTGGGAAGGGCTCGGGCCTGCGGCCAGTCCTTCCCCTGTGGAGCTAGGCCTAGACAGTAGCACCTCCGTCTTGTCCGACACTACCGAGTGTGCACTGCTGTCCTTGACGATTCAAGGAATGAGCGGCCTCCACGCCGACGTCAGTGTGGTGCATCCTTTTGTACGTGTCTGGCTAGTTCACTGTCTGACGGGCGAGAACCTCCTGACGGCCCCACTGGCGGAGGAAGTAGCCTGCGGCGTAACTTTCCCTTTCGACCTTCGTCTTCGCCGAAGTCGCGCACCGTGGTGGGATACCGAGCTACTTCTTCCTCTCAACATGGAACGTGTGCGTCAAGCACCCAAGGAAGGAGTCCTTCTCTTCGAAGTACTGGACTGCGGCAATGAAACCATCAATGGCTTCTTCCTCCCTCGCAACGGCATCTACCCGATTTGCTGGGGCTTCACCATGCTCTACGATTGTTATGGAAAGCTAAACATCTCCGATGACCAGCAAATGCATGTTCAGATGTTCCCCTACCCGATGCGCGCGCCGTGGTACATGCAGTTGCTGCAGCAGGTCCTCCCCACCTCATGGTCCTTTGCTGGCGCGAGTGCCCCATCCGAGGTGCACATGGAAGGAGAGGTGCTCTTCTCTCATGCCGACACCAGCAGCAATCACTACACCCCACCCGTGGTTGGTGCACCAGACATCTTCCACATCTTCAAGAATCCCATGTTCCGCAAAGTTCGCTACGAGGCAGGCCTCGTCTTTGTTGCCAAGCGACCAAAGGTCTACCCAATTGGTTACAAGCCCAAGTCTGCCGACATGCAGCCCTATGAGGTGTACCTTCTCGATCTCCTTGCCAAGGGCTTCCGGTGCTCCGTACTGCCGCTCCGCCCCACAGAAGGGCGTCGGCCGAGCATCGCACGTTCCCCTGTTCAGAATCGCCGCCACGTTTCTTTTGCTGTGGCAGCCACCGGAAACGACTACGTCCGGCGTGCAGGTGAGCGCACCCTCCCACCTACCACCATCCTCCAAACCTGCACCGTACCAGGCAAAGTCACCTGCATGGACTTCTCCCACAGTGGTCTTGTTCTGGCACTGGGAATCACCCACGATCTCCAGCACTATGTGGAGCTCCGCAACCCGAGTTCGGAAGGGGCTACGGTACTCAACCAGCTGCGTGGTCATGTGGGCCACATCCACAGAGTCTTCTTTCGTGCTGACGACGAACAGCTCTTCAGCTGCTCCTCGGATAAGACGGTGATGATTTGGCAAGTAAGTGTGGCTCATGTGAGTGAGTGTGTGGTGGCTGCCTGCACGCGCGTCTGTGTGCTACCACATGCCTACCCCATTTATTCCTGCACCGTTCATCAGAACCGTGTCCTGACTGCTGGGTACCACTCCGAGATCATCACATGGGATATCGATCGCCCCGAGAAGGTTAGTGAGATTCAGTCAAGCCACAGTGGTAGCGGCCTTCCAGATGTGCTGCAGCGCTTCATCTTTGATACGAACCTCCACAACAGCGGAACCTGGGTGGAGGATGAGCTGCTTGTTGGGCAAATCATCTCCCGTGTATCGAGCGATGAAAAAGCCGTGGTGCTCTGTGTGGCATCCAATGAAACAGGCAATCGTGTGTGGTCGGTCAGTAGCTCAGGCAAAGTCTGCTGCTGGCGTGCCAAGCACGAAACCCATCGTGGTGAGAATGTGTGGCAAATGTCCATTCGAAAGTCGGTGCAGTGTGATGGAGCCTCCGACATTCAGTTCCGTCTGGATCGCGTCCTCGTTTCCTGTGGCACACTGCCAGTCATCTACATCTTCGATGCTTCCTCGTGTGCGAAGTTAAGCACCGTGCGGATTGAGCCAAGTGGGGTGATGCCCATTTGCTTGCTCCCCGATGGGCAGGCCTTCATTGAGGGTGTGTCCAATGGCAAACTGCATGCGTGGGAGTGTGCATCCGGGCACTGCTGCACCGCCAAGGATGGGTACGCCAAGGTTCGGACTGCATTCCCCATTGAGGAGATGGTGTGGGCCTCCTCCAAGCAGATGGGGGCGCTACGAAGCCCTGCCCCATGCCCGACGGATCTGCTGCCAGACCTCAATGGAGAGAATCCTGGTCAAGCCAAGCTCGTTGCTCCACGAGATGGGGTGCAGCTCCCGCTGGAACAGACCGCCATAACCATTGTGGGGGCCAGCCGAAAAGACGGCTTCATCATCATCAACGATATTGCAGCTGCCAGAGAGTTCCGTCAAATGTTTGATGGAGAGACTGAAGGAACACCCTCGGTACAATCTAAGGGATCCAACTCACAGCATCAACGCCGTAAGCGCAAGTCAGCCCGATCCGAGTCCAGTGCCATGCCTGAGCCCGTGCCGGACCTCCACGACACGTCCGAGGTGGATGATCATCTCTCGCTCACCACCTCCTCCATGTTTGAACAGCAGTTCATGGACACCAACTTCCGTATTAACCGCATCATTGGCTACTGGAAGAGTCTTGTGGGAAAACACCGGGCACCCCAATCAGAAAGTGAAGAAGTACCATCATCGTTGATTGGAAGCACTCCACGCATCATCTCTCCTATTCCGATCAGCGTTGCCAACAGTGTTGGAGTCACCCCGCGGTCCTACGTGGACGTTGATGACGTATAGAGCTCATGGAACACTCCCATACCCCCCCCCTTCCCACACACGCACATGCACCGCACCAGCTGTTGGTGTTCGTGTGTGGGTGCGGAATAACAACTTCATCACCATTGTATCTTCCCAAATCATTCACCAGCAACCATTTCCTCTTTCTGAATAGAGTTTTACCACCATAGATGTCGTTGGGATATTGTGAAGCTGTTTCATCCCAGCGACTGGTTCTTTCTCACTCTCCAGCTCAGCTGGACAGTGATGCGATTGAATCGTGTACGCTGAATCTTCAGTTGCTGTTGTCTCTGGTGGGGCTTCCCACACATGTTTCATCTCATCCGCATGCTCCTGTCCTGCTCCACATGCAGCAGCTCGCGCTTTCTTGTTTCTTGCCCTGACTACACCTTCACCCGCACATGCATATTTCCTCTTTGTTTCTTGTTTGTTGTCCACGTAGATTCATCTGAAGCAATCTCACTTGGTTATACCCCAGTTCGTCCGTCATCATGTCTCTTGCCTTTGATGAGTACGGCCGCCCCTTCCTTCTCGTGAAGGAGCAGGCGCAGAAGGAGCGCGTGAGCGGCGTGGAGGCGCAGAAGGTGAACATCCTCGCTGCCCTCGGCGTGGCCAACGTCCTCAAGAGTAGCCTCGGCCCCCGCGGCATGGACAAGATCCTCGTGACTCCGGACAATGAGGTTGTGGTAACTAACGATGGAGCCACCATCCTCGACCTGATGGATATCGATAATGAGATTGGCCAGCTCATGGTGGAGCTCAGCAAGTCCCAGGACTCTGAGATTGGAGATGGAACGACCGGTGTGGTGTGCTTCGCCGGTGCCCTGCTGGAGCAGGCCGCGAGCCTCCTGGACAAGGGCATCCACAGCTCCCGCATCTCGGAAGGTTATGAGAAGGCCTGCAACATCGCCTGCCAGCGACTGGAGGCCATCGCTGAGACGATCCCCCTGGATAGCAAGGAATTCCTGCTCCAGACCGCCCGCTCCACCTTGAACTCCAAGGTGGTCAACCGCGATCGCGATCACCTCGCCCAGATCTGCGTCGATGCCGTCATGGCCGTCGCGCACATGGACCGCCGTGATGTGAACATGGATCTCATCAAGATGGAGGGCAAGGTTGGCGGCCGACTCGAGGAGACGTGCTTAGTGAATGGCATAGTGATTGACAAGGACTTCTCCCACCCTCAGATGCCCAAGGAGCTTAAGAACCCCAAGATGGCCATCCTCACCTGCGCCTTCGAGCCCCCCAAGCCCAAAACCAAGCATGCTCTGCAGATTTCTTCTGCCGACCACATGCAGGAGCTCCACAAGATGGAGCAGGAGTACTTCCGTCAGGAGGTGCAGCGCTGCAAGGACGCTGGTGCGGATCTCGTCATTTGCCAGTGGGGCTTCGATGATGAGGCCAACTATCTCCTCTACCGCAACGACCTCCCCGCCGTGCGCTGGGTCGGTGGTGTGGAGCTGGAGATGATTGCCATCGCCACCGGCGGCCGTATTGTTCCTCGCTTTGAGGAGCTCACCGCTGACAAGCTCGGTACCTGCGGCGTGGTGCGTGAGGTTGGCTTCGGTACGACGAAGGACCGCATGATCTTCATTGAGGACTGCCCACACACCAAGGCAGTGACGGTGTTCATCCGCGGTGGCAACAAGATGATGATTGAGGAGGCCAAGCGCTCCCTCCACGATGCCATCTGCATGGTGCGCAATCTCGTCCGCGACAGCCGCATCGTCTACGGTGGCGGCTCTGCCGAGCTGGCCGCCTCCTCTGCCGTGCTTCGCCACGCTGATGCCGTCTCAACCGTTGATCAGTACGCCATCCGCGCCTTTGCCGATGCGCTGGAGTCCATCCCCATCAACTTAGCCCTCAACAGCGGTCTAGACCCCATCCGCTCCCTCTCCGAGGCCCGCAAGGCGCAGGTGGAGGGCAAGAACCCCTTCGCGGGCGTAGACTGCATGGATCGCGGCACCATTGACATGAAGGAGCAGCGTGTGTTTGAGACCCTCAGTGGCAAGTGCTCCCAGCTCCGCCTCGCTACCCAGGTGGTGAAGATGATTCTGAAGGTGGACGATGTCATCATCTCCAAGCCTGAGGAGCAGCAGCAGTAACCAGGGTTTTGAAGGTGGGAGGGTAGGCGGAGGTAGTGGTGCTGTGGCAAAGGGGAAGTGGGCCAACAAGAGTCATTGTGGCTTTCCCGGAGAGTTGCATGAACATGGTACTGCTTCTGAGTGTTTCCCACAAAGTTGTAGTTCGCCGGTATTGACGCATGCTTGAAGTCATCCGACGCACGCATCTTCTTCTAGGCACAGGCACACGCACACACACATCATCGTTCCCCGCCGTCATCACAATCCCCGTGCAACAACAAACACCCCCCAAACTATTACTTTGTATTCGTAAAGTGTTCGTAGACGGTCAAAAAATGCTGGGGTGTTCGACTGTCTCACCCACATCCGTCCACGGCCACGCGAGTGGTGAACTGGGCGATGCGAGACATTGGCCTCCTACGGAGGTGCGCATTGTGGGGGGTACCACACACACACACGCACACTCAACGAGAGTAGAGGAAGGGTGGGTGTTGTCATGCTTCACCATGCAACACCCGTCTTCCTTCTGTTTGCGTGGTTATGCTGCACCTCTACTAAGTACACACTTCTAAGCGAACCCAGTGAGGATGGGTGCCTCTTTCTTTCTTTACTTTAAAAAATGACTGAAAACAAACACAACTCATTCATATGCCTACATGCACGACGCAGCATGCCTCCTGGTATGTGTACTGGCGTCTTCATTATCTTAACTCCGCGCTGGCATTGTCTGGAAGTTGTGAATATTATTTTCTTTCATATTTTCTTGTTTTTTTTGTGTGTAGTTGGTGAAAGTGATCTGTGTTGGGTTACTGTCCACCAGCGTAGATTGCAGATTAGCAGATTAGCAACACATTGGCATGGTAGGTGTCATCTGTCATCTCCCCGACCCCTGTTGTGATTGAAGGCTGGAGCTCTCAAGATGCCCCTCCTACATCCTCCCATGAACTTCGCCGCGGTGGAGCCCAACATTTACCGCAGTGCCTACCCTACCATTCACAACATTGCCTTTCTTCACTCCCTTGGCATACGAACCGTTGCGCTACTCTCGATTGAGCCTCTCCCGCCAGCGGTGCTCCACGCGCTGACGCTCGTCCACACGCGGGAGGCTAAAAACAACACCCTTCACGGCCCTTCTCCGCCAGCAGACCGCCACCCGCACACCCCAACCACGGATCATGCTACACGTATACGTGTGGTGGAGGCGGCTACCTTCAGCAGTTGGCTCACCGACAGCACCAATGGCGGAGATGACTTTAGTCAGAGTGATGTGCAGTGGGCCATGGATCTGGCCGTGAATGCACACTGGCACCCCATCCTCTTCGCCTGCCCTACGGGTGAGCTCCAGACGAGTGTCGTGATTGGATGCCTACGCCGGTATCAGTCTTGGTCACTGACCTCCATCTTTGGAGAGTGTGAGCTCTTCACGAACTACAGCAGACAACTGCGTTCCACGGTGATGCAGTTCATTGAGGCATGGCGGCCCAGTGAACACCCCATTAGCGAAACGGACTTGATTTACCGCCACAGTGTGTGGGTGGCGAAGCAACGGCAGTCGAGAACATCCAAGCCATCGCATCACCAACCTCATCCACCACATACCAACCACGCCATGTCATCCAGCAGCGATGAAGAAGGTATCGTTGAGGGAGAGGAGGATCAAAATGAAGAGGATCTCTTTCAGATTGGTGAAGCCACTCCAGATAAGTTGGCCACAGCAGCCATGAACGCAATGGCTGAACAACAACACTGGCCAGCACATGACACACAGCGTTCTTCTGGTGATGGACGTGCACAGGCAGCGATGCAGGAGTCGGTGGTCGATGGACCCCCTCTACCCCACCATCGAGAACGGCCACACTCATCTGGATCGCACCCAACCAAGCGGCGCATCATTGTAGCAGAGTGGTACACACAGGCCATCCGCACTCGGAAGGAACTGGAGCTGCTGAAGGATCCATTGCCATGTGGGTCTACGCCGGCAGCCCAACTTCCCGCACCACACGAACGCTACGCTGCGGTGCGCAATCCCCCCGCACTCGATGAACGCTCCACCTTCATGAAGGAATCCATCGTGGAGGAGGATGATGATTGATGAGTGAGGATATGACATGGAAGCAAGTGTTCTAGATACATGCATACAGTACTCTTCATGATGCACGAGGACCCAACAACAATCACATGATATTGATGCCCTGTTTCTTCTCTTCTATCACAAAGCCCCCCCTCACACATTAAAGATTAAGTGCGCCAGACTGGGTAATCCGGGGGCGTTCGTAGTAATCGGTTCACTTTTTTGTTTCCAGCAGTACTCCACACCACGTCCTCATACCACCAATCCTGCGCGTGTGCCCCAACTTTCTTCAATACCTGTACCTTCCTGATTTGCTGCACAAGTCTTGTGTAGTTTGGTTTCTGACGTACATCCTCAGCCCGTGGCGTGATCACAACATTTTGTTATTGCCACGCCAGCGACCCAACAACCAATGCGGGCTCGCCGTCCTCAACGTAAAGGGCCCCTTCCAGGCTTCTCCCTCGCACTTCCTGCGGCCTCTACACGCTCTGAGCTGCAGGTGCTTCAGCAAGATGAAAATGATGTGAAGAAGTTCTTCATCCACGCCGATGACACACTCATTTCGCCCATCATCACCACCGACCCTCAGTTTAGCTCCGTCAAGCCCAATACCATGGAGCCTCGCGCTTCGGAGTTGGGTGGTACGGCAACAGCAGAGAGTGGGTCGGCGGCGGCTTCATCGGCCGCGCTTCCACCCCCTTCAAAGTTCATCCACGTGCACAACACCAACCTATTCGTCTTGATGGATGGGGTGCCCATGTTTCTGGATAACCAATCCACCTTCACTGGGGAGGAAGACATTGACGTCATTCAAGAGAAGGTGCGACGGCGTAAAGCAGAACGGCTGCTCACGCGTGCGGCAGATGTTGTGGGCACCGATACGGTTGAGGAGGCCATCCGCGATATCGAGAAGGATGATGCGGCCACACATGCACCATCCCAACAGCAGCAACAGCCCTTCTCGCAGACTAGCACAAAAGCTGTGGCTGCTGCTCCACCATCAGTCACATCATCTATCTCAGCACTAGGAAATTGGAATACCTTTGCACGTACACAGACGGAAGGATCGCTGCACTTCTTCAATCGGCAGTCTCAGCACTCCTCCACAGCCACAGCGGGTGGAGGTCCTCGACGGTCTAGTTTACCTGGAGCGGAGGCAACATTGACCTCCAAACCAAGCTTGGGTGTGCCGGACAACTTTGCCGCACTCTTCTCCAACGCAAAGAAACCAAAGACGCCTGCCGTGTTTCGTCAGACCCGCCTATCAGCACAGACATCAGCCACAAACACATCCACACCATCATCTTCCACATACACAGCTACTCCATTGGCCACACCACCATCGGCACTTCCGGTCTCAAGTGAGCCCAATGCATCCACATCCGCAGGTACTGCACGGGAAGGCACACTGCGTGGGTCCTCTTCCAACACCACTCAACAACTGCGCTCTGCCAATCAGCCACAGCAACCAAACCACACCTCTTCACAAGCACATCGTTCCAACAACTCACATCGTGGTGGACGCGGCGGGCGTCGGCAGCTCACTAAATCCAAGATCATCACCGCAGATGAAATTGGCCACAGTAATCCATCCCTTGACATGGATGAGGTGAATGTGCTGCACTACATTGGTGATGGCTCTCAGGGGAAGGTGTACTGTGTCATGTTGGAGAGCAAGTACTTCGCCCTCAAGCGGCTGGATGCCAAGGCGGCAACAGAAGCCACCAACTCAGTGGAGCGTCAAGGGAGGAAGCGTGGGTTGGTGAAGGAGCTCAACATGATTCGTCTGCAGCGTTCGATGGTGCCGCCGCAGTACTTGATGCAAATGTTCAACGCCGTGGCCAAGTTTGATAGTGAGGTACAGGAGCTCAACATACTCATGGAGCTCATGTCTTTTGGGGTGGAGGATGCACAACAGATGGCCGCACGCATTCCACACAATGAGATGCTCAAAGTGAGCCAGGCCAACTTTCGCCAGTATGTGGTTCGTAAAGACGCCCACAACGAAGAAATCAGCCGGCTAATGAAGCAACAATACGGCCCTTGCACGAGGGTAATTGGCCGACGCACCTTCAACATTCCAGAAGATTGGGAGATGCAGCACAATCGTCAAACCACCATTCCAGAAATTGTGTTGAGCTTCCTCGCTGCTGATGTTCTCCGCGGCCTCCAGGAGCTTCACCGTGATTACCATATGGTGCACTGCGACCTGAAACCAGCCAACGTCCTCCTTTGCTTTGATAAGCTCTCCTTCAAGTTGGCTGACTTTGGCTGCAGTTGTGTGATGGACCACAACACACAACGTGTACGTCGGCAGGGAGTGGATCTCGGCACGAAGCTGTACAAGGCGCCCGAGCGTATTGCCAATGAAGGCTCGAATCACGTCTTTGAGGAAACCGCTGCCTCACTTCCTGTGGAGGCCCTCGCTGCAGCACAGTGCGTGGAGTTCAGTGGTAAGTCAGATGTGTGGTCCTTGGGTATCATGTTGTTGGAGCTGGCCAGTGGCGTGCATCCATGCACATCCTTCAAGTCGGACTTTTGGAACTACCAAAGTCAGCTGCGACTCTCCAAGATGATCAAACCCGTCTCGTGGTCGGCGGCGCTCTGCGATTTCGTGGTGCGGTGCATCTGCGTGGAGGAGCGGCGCTGGTCTGTGGATCAGCTCTTGGTGCACCCCTTCATTAAGATGTACAACCACGTTCCTCGCGCGAAGCTTAAATCCTTCATGGAGCGTCTAGAGAATGACTCCGCTGATTTTCAACGTCGCCACCAACTCAAGCTGCTGGAGGAGCAGATTCAGCTCAGCACAACCAATCGTCCTGCCGATTTGTACCAGCGCGATAGCCGATCCAGCTGGAGGACCTTCACCGCCTTTCTCGCCGTGGGGCCGGAGCTCAAGGATATGGAGAAGTTTCCTCCTCTGACGTAGTTCTCCTGCTCTGTGTGTGTGTGTGTGTGCTGTCTGCGCTGCCTATATACATCGATGGCCTAGGATGATGCATGGAGTACATTCTTGGCGTGAAGAACTACATCCCCCTCCTCCCTCAGAATCCAGAATTGGACTAACACAGAATTTCTTGTGGATATTGAGTGGGATAGATGCAAGATTGAAGGTTATTGTGCGATGGTCCTTCTCTCACACAAACACAATTCACTTCATTTCATTTTGCCCACATATGCCAACATACAGACATATACACGCACTCAGACACGTAGAGGGGGCTACATCACGTGTACCACACAGCCATATATATATATCTTCAACTACTTGAAGGCATGAAGCCCATTCTTGTGATTGGCACGAGTGCGCCACGAAGGAGAGCCATGGCTGCTCATCATCTATCCACAGAGTATGAGCTTGTATTCTGCTCTCCAGACATTGACGAGAAGAGCATTCGAAGCAGCAATGCCTTTGAGCTTACTTCGCTCATCTCCTCAGCCAAGATGGATGCGATCGTGGCGTCTATCCACGCAGACGCAGGGCTGAGCACACAGATCGCGCAACGGCCGGGAAGTATGGCGCTGTCCTTTGATCAAGTGGTGGTGTGGCAGGATGAAATTCGTGAGAAGCCCGAGTCTGAAGAAGAAAACCTGCGGTTTCTTGCCAGCTACAGCAACAGCTCCCTTGACACGGTTCAGACGACGGTGCTGCACAGCTTCTCCACGGGCAAACGTTGGTCTGCGCCAAACACCACCACCACATACTACAGAGATATTCCTCTGGAGGTTGTGCAGAAAGTGGTGAAGAAGCAAGTGAGTAGGCACGCGGCGGGAGGATTTGTGGTGGAGGACGAAGATATGATGGCGTTCATGATTCGCATTGATCCTGGTACGAGCGAGGAGGTTCAAGGATTCTCCATTGGAACCATTCGCAAGCTCATCGCCATGAATGTGGATGAGTCGGGGTGATGGTAGTTGTGGCGTTAGTCGCCGATTGTGTGCACGTCAGCACACAGAGATGAGAGAGAGATTTGCGTGTGTGTGTGCGTGTATATGTCCTCGGCAACAGACGGATAAATTGGTTGTGTGTAGTTGCATTGGAGAGGAGGAGATAGATGCTTCGTCCTCTCCACTAACTTGAAGCGAATGCTGCATTGTTGAAGCATCCATCAATATCCTCTTAACGTCAATGTGTTGTGTGATGGTACTCCTGATTTCAGTACGTGAATAAAACGAACATTGTGAAGATGGCACACCCAACAATGACTCCTCTCCTTGTTCTTATTATTTCTCTTCACCATTCTGTGTGGCTCTGAAGAAAAAGAGAGAGAGAGAGAGCTGTGCGCTCCACCGCCTTAAGTGAGCGGATATGGATTCTATCCTTCGCTCTCTTCACGATGTGATTGACTTAAAGGAAACCGATGATGGCAGCCAACATCTGACCAAAGATGGCGGCACCGCACAACTTCTCAAGGAACAACAAGAACGCTATGATGAATTGCTGGCGGAGAGCACACGAATGGAATCTCGTCTCTTTCGCACCGAGGCCGCCCTCGCTGCCTCAAAGGAGGTGTGGTTGCGCACCCACGCTGCGCAGGAAGATCTCATTCAGGTGCTCCTCCACGGAGGTGCTCCAACAGTTCTTGATGAGCAGACGGAAGTGGAGATGATGCACGCCGACATGCGTGTGTATGTTAGCTCACTCAAGGAGCAAATCGAAGGCCTACGTCATGGTCTGCAGGCGGCGTTGGAAGAACAACACATTGGAGCTCTTCAGAAACAAGATGCCACCGTGAAGGATTTGGCAGCTGCCTCTAGTGTACCGGAAGTGCAGGAGCAGTACAACGTGGCGGTCAAGAAGCTGCAGGACTTGTGGGATAACGAGCGGGAAGAGCTGAACACTCGCATTAGTAAGCTCGAGCGAAGTTGCCGGAAACAAGCGGAATCAATGCTTTTGTTGGGGGAGAAAAAATCGGCACCAAACGAACCTACTACACGTGAGCATGAACTCGAGAACCAGGTGGTGGCACTTCAACATGACATTGCTGAGTTGAAGAAGCACACTGATGCTACAGCTTCACCCAAGATGGCCGCAGAGACGAGTAGCGCGGATTCAGCTTCAGATGCACCAGATTCTGAGCCAACACTCACCAAAGATGAAGTGGATATACTCCGGAAGGAGCGGGATAGTCTTCGCATTGAAGTGATGCAGCTCCATCATGAATCGGATGCGCGTGAAGAGGCCTTGGCCTCCCTCTACGAAGATAGCAGAAGGTTCCAGGCACGTGAAAAGGAACAGGAGGAGGAGCTCTTTCGCCTGCGAGAGGCCCACGCCCGTCTGACGAGAGAGGCGGAGCGCCTTAGGATGAGCCTCACCGAGGAAGAAGACCGAAGTGCGATGCTCTCCACTTCTGTAGAAACGCTGAAGTCGCAGAACCTTCATTTTCAGCAGGAGCTTGCGCATGCCGGCGAAGCCGTTCGACGTGCTGCACAAGGTGTGGATGTTGCCAATCTCCGCCAACAACAACAACAACAACAACACGCCATTGGATTGGCTCAAACACGATCACTGTCAGTGCCAAAGTCTGGTACAGACGAGGTGGATGGTGCAGCTTCGCCGTCGCAAGCCTTTCTTCGGCATGCATCGCAACGCTTGAAGAATGTGGCACCGGAGGTTTCCACGAAACGGAAGCTCGTCGCCATCATCTTCATCTTTGTGGTGATGGCCTTCTTCATTGCGTCGGTGGCGAGCTCCGGAGGCCAACGCGATGTGGAGCTTCAGCTTTCATCCCTACAAATCCTTCTGGCGGATTGCCGCAAGAAGATCAACATGTGAGACTCCCGCAGCACCCTGGTGTGTGGAGGCTGTACACCACGTTGTAGTTGTAGCTGCTTCAAGTCATTCGTCTTCAACCATCTCACACATGTCTTTGATGATGGTGAAGAACCACAAATACCCCTGTACGTCGCAACGCAATTCCCTCTGTGTGTTCCCTCTCCTCTCTCAATACGCTTGCCTTCATCACCAGGAACACCATTCATCAGACGGAAGCATTTGCCCATATTGGCACGAGGAGCTCCAGTGTGCCCTCTCTACCCCGGTGTAAACGATGGTCCTCATTCTTGTGGCGGGGGATCTTCACGTCCCTCAACGCGCGGTGGGCATTCCTGAAGCCTTTCAGCGACTTCTTCTTCCTGGGAAGATTCAGGAGATCTTCTTGACTGGAAATTTAGGTTCGTCGGAGATGTATGACATCTTTCGTAAGCTAGCACCCATGGTCCACTGTGTTCGTGGTGATTATGATGCCATGTGGAACACTGAACTTCCAGAGACAATGGTGGTGGAGGTGGAAGGTCTGCGTATGGGTATCGTGCATGGCCATCAGGTCATACCGTCGGGGAATAAGGACTCATTGGCGATGCTGCAGCGGCAGCTGGACGTGGATGTGCTACTCTACGGCAACGCGCCGGCATCCAAATCAACTGAATTCGATGGCCACTTATTCATCACTCCAGGCTCCATCACGGGGGCACCCGCTTCCGGTGTGTTGGAGGCCATCCCATCTTTTGTGCTGCTCGACGTACACGAGGATAGTACCATCACCATTTTCACCTATGAGTACCACGAAAACGCCGCCGCAGACGATGGTCAGCCATCGGAGGATGGCTCCAACGACGAGGGTGTGAAGATCAAGAAGAAGGAATGGTCCAAAGAAGGTGACGTCATTGTGGGATAGGCACAAGAAGACGCCACATACCCACACACTTGGTGAGGAGTGGCGCTCCGCAACAACGGCACATACAGCCAACGCTGCTGCTACACAGCATTTACTCACTTCACCATTGGGAGGCTGTTTGCTCCTGGTACCAGTGACCTCCCCCTCCCCTCCCCCTCAGCTCCAACAACACGAAACCTCAACTTCACTACGGGGTGCTTATAGCCATGCTCCTCTTCATGCTCAACCATTCACCACATCTTTTATCTTCATCTTCTTCACACATCTGTTGGTAGCTTCCTTCCACCCTAGAGTAGTTGTGGATAGTGGCGTTTTGGCGTGCGTGTTGAGTAGTTCCAACCCCTCTTGTGCTTTCGTGCTGCGATATATCAACTCCTTGTGACTCGTGGCAGAACACTCCCCCCTAACATCCCCATACCCACACACAAACACACACACTTATTACCAAGCCACTTTCCTCATCTTCTTCCATCACACACCTCTTCTTCGTTGTGTTGTGTGAAGTATGACGGAGGTTACGTACAGCTACTCCCGCCCTGAGCGGGAGTTTGGACGTATGCCAGAGTTCCAGGCCAATGAAAGTGAAATCCTCACCGACATCGCACCCAACATGACACAAAAGGGCCGCTACGTCAAGCAGAACCCTCGTGAGACCCAAATCAGCAACGTACCACGTCTCTCCGAGGCCAGCACCAACACGGAACGGGTTCGCTTAAAGAACCACGCCCAATCACACATGGAAGGTGGCTGGCCACACGCCGTTGATCCTACGGAGTTTGAGGAGAAGATGAAGTACTGCAAGAAGGTGGAGCGTGAGGAGGGCTATCTTAGCTCATGTGCCCGCTTGGTAGATCAGAGTTTGCAGAAGTGTGCCAAGCAGAACAACGCAATAGATATCTACGGTGAGTACTTCCAAGAGAACCCACCTGATGAGGATGAGACCCTCGGCCCGGCCTCCGCCAAGATTCTCTCCGTCTTCAAGGACCCGAGCGAGGAAAAGCGTACGGCGGCTGCCCTTTCGTGGCAGAACGATGGCCGGAAGATAGCGGTGGCCTACTGCCGCTTGAAGTTCCAGAGTCAGACCTCCACCATGAACACCAACTCCTACATTTGGGATATCACCAACCCCAACGACCCGACGGAAACCTTGGCCGCCCCTTCCCCACTTTGCAGTGTGGAGTGCTACACCAAGGACCCCCACATTATTGCGGGAGGTAGCTGGAATGGTGTGGTGCAGTATTGGGATACCCGCCAGCCTAACCGCATCGCTGCACGCTCACTCATTGAGGAGAGCCACAAGGACCCTGTGTGGTCTGTGAAGTGGCTCCAGAGTAAGTCGGGTGAGCTCCTCTCCGTCTCAACCGATGGCAACGTCTATGTGTGGGATTGCCGTTTGCCCGAGAAGCCAGTGGAGCTGCGCTCCATCGCCGATGATAGCCTCCTCCTTCAGCCAAAGAGCAACGATGGTGGCTCCAAGGGCATCTTAGGTGGCCTCTGCCTGGACTACGACCCACAGGTGGGTGGTCCCGCCAAGTACATGATTGGTACCGAGCAGGGCACCATCCTCTCCTGCAACCGCAAGGGCAAGACCCAGCAGGAAAAGATTGGGCCCAACCTCTTCAATGGGCACCACGGCCCGGTGTACAGCGTACAGCGCAACCCCATGTTCTCCAAGTACTTCCTCTCCGTGGGTGACTGGACCGCCCGCTTGTGGTTCGAGGACTTCAAGTTCACCTCCATGTTCAACACCTTCTACCACAAGGCCTACCTCACCTGCGGTGCGTGGCACACCGTTCGCCCAGGCGTCTTCTTCACCACTCGTATGGATGGTTATTTGGATATTTGGGACTTGATGGTCCAGCAAACGGCCCCAACCTTGAGCTTCCAGGTGTCTGACTACGCCCTCCACACCGTGCGGCCTTCTCACGACGGCCAACACGTTGCGACCGGCGGCATCGATGGCAACGTCACCCTCATTGAGCTCTCCCCGTCCTTGGCCAACTTGGCCCAGGATGAGAAGCTTGCCATTGGCACCCTCTTTGAGAATGAGAGCCTTCGTGACAAGAATCTGGATCGCTCCATGAAGGAACGACGTGCTGCGGCTAGGCTGCGCGAACGCCGCAGCACCGCCCTCGCGGAGCTTACCAAGTCTCACGATGATTTGGATGCCCACATGACGGATCTCACGCACAAGTACCTCCACGAGATCAAGCAGGATAAGGATGCTGACTTTCACCGTCGTGATGAGACGGAGGCCAATCGCCGCCGTGTGCAGAATGAGATGGAGGATGGTGCGGAGTTCACCGACGAATAAGAATTGGGTTGTGTATGTGTTCGTGAGCGAGGGAAGGAGCCCCCCTGCCCCCACTCATGCTTCATGAATGATGGTGGTCTAGTCGCAATCCAAGGTTGGTGCTGGAGAGGATGGTGGTGAGGAGGACCCTTATAGATGATCCAGGGCTTCCTTCTGCACCACCTTCATAGAGACCGAAGAAGCATTCCTGCACCTCTTCAAGAGCATCAATCAAGCGCAGCCTCACCTACACGAGGCTTCTATCGCTCTGGCGAGGGTCAGGGGCAAAAGCGGCGCCTTGCTTTGCCGATGAACCCTCCCATCTCATCCATCTCGAGGTGGGTGCGGTTTGCGTGGTAGTCGAGTTGATGATGATGATGTGGCCGCCATGTTCTTGATTATGCCTTTTTTCCGGATTATGTAAGTTGGTGGATGATGAACGTCGCGCCCCATGCCGCGCGGAAGTCCGCGAGGTCCTTGGTGGAACCTGCGTACGCACACGTACCCCCTCCCCTTCTGGAGATCTCGCGCCCGCATCAGCACCAAGATAAGTGTGTTGTTTTGTGGGAAAGGGGGGGGGAGGAGGAGAAGCCGGCACCGTGGTGGGGTACGTGCTCGTTCATTGTGATTATTTTTCATCCCGTTGACGAAGACGGTTGCGTCCCATGTACAAAGAAATTGGAAGGGATTTGATGAATGTGTGTGGTTAGGTGGAGTACTACAAACATGTTTTCTCTAGGATGTGTGTTTGGTGTGTGCCGAGGGTGGGCTGGTCTGATCCAGCCTACTTCGTGTCGGTGAAGGTGCTTGACATCATGTGTATATCTATACATCAATTTTTCTTCTTTTTGTTCATACTTTTTTTACATCTTGTCACGTACACTCTTAGTGGAATACATTTGCATCTACGTCTTCATCACTCATGTCCGGTGCCAAGAGCCTTCCGAATCTCAACCACTTCATGGAGAAGCGTGTGCTGGTGAAGATTCAGGGTGGACGCTCCGTCTCTGGCATTCTCCGTGGCGTAGATCAATTCATGAGCATCGTTCTCATGGATGCCGTGGACGAAACACGCAACCCATCCATCTCATCACCGAACGAGGATGAGGGAAAGGTAGCGATGGGGAAGATCATCATCCGCGGAAGCGCCATCGTGGAAATTGTTGGCCACGAGGCCTAAGATAGACGTGTACGTCGCATAAGGTGTGCAAGGAAGAGCTCGGCTCTTGTGTGCCTTGAGCTTGAGCAGCACCCACTCAACGTTGGTCAGCCACCAACACCATAAAAACGCACACACGTACGTGGTTATTCGATTGTGAAGTTACACGAACCTCAAAGTACCTCAACTTTTTTTTGTTCATGAACCTCTTCCCCTCATTTTGTTGTTCGTCAGTGTAGGCATAGGTATTGAGAGATTCTCAGTCTCTCCAAGAAGCATCTCTTTCATCACCAATCTAGCTGAATAAGCTGCGTAACGATCAAGTTGTGAATAGAGCACAATCCTCTCTCGCTTCTTGTTCACGTCAAACACACTCACAACAAAAACTTTGCATATCCTAGTCCATCACTCAACCATGGCAGGAGCAGATGTAGCGTGGATCCCCTTCGCGGTGATGTACCTCCTCTATCTCATTCCCCCCACCCTGATGGAGGTGTACTCCTACTACACACGTGGAGGTTTAGTGCGCTATGAGGATCTCAAGTACGATGATTCCTTCATGTCTCAGTTTCAGTGGCTCAACGACAAGGACATCTACTTCAAGCGCTTCGTGGACCGGCCCACAAGTGAGGCCGGCAAGGCCTTCTTTTCGTGGCTCGATTGGAGCGCAGAGAGCTACGACCGCTCCATCTACGTCCTCCGTCGTAACCGTGCGAGGGCGGATAAGGAGGTGAGTTTCTGGCGCCCCTACGTCTACGGCCCCTTCATCTTCAACTGGCCCAAGAAGGAGTGGCTCCGTGGAGATGATGCCTGTGCCATGCGCATGCCCGCGTGGGGTGTGGGTGGTGAGGCCCGCGCACGTGAAGAATTTGCCGCCGCCGCCGCCAAGGGCTACGATAAGAACTATCACTACCAAATCATGCGCAAGATCCGTCGTGAGCAGGCACTTCTAGCAGCGGGAGCAGAGAAGGTGGAGTAGGCTGTACAGGAACATCTGCCGTCGTTCACCATGGACGCGTGAGAGTTGGGGGAGGAGCATGACTGCGAAGGTGTGAGGAGCTCCTCTGCGTAGCTTTGCGTGTACCGTGTGATGGTGTTTGATGTAGGGTAGGGAGGGGGCCTCATGCCATAGAAGAAAGAAAAGTAGTTTGAGCTAGTAGGTGCTTCCTTCTCACCAACCAAAAAAAAAGACAAAGAGTAGTGGGAACCGGATGTGGCAGGTGAGTGGTGATTCCACCGTTCTGCATGTACTTGCGTTGTGTAGCGTCTTGCTGCCAAATCATCTTCTCTTTTGTCTCCATCTTCACGGCTTTTACGATTTTTCGGTTGTGTTGCCGGCGTAGTCTGTTTCATTAGCTGATTGCAATCCGCACATTGCAGGCAGTTCATTTCGACGCCGCGCTGATCCCCCTCCCCTCCCCACACACACTATCTCTTCTTGTTGTGTGAGGTGGCTACATCAGACACACGTCGCTAGTCTTCCACCCGTTCACCGGCAAGAAGACGCAAATCCCAAACTCCATATTCCAAACAAACAAACAAGAGTGAAGAGGAGGTATTGTTGGGTTGCGTGCACACACACACACACACACACACAGACAGACGCCTTCACATATACCACCTTCTTCAGCTGTTGTGTAGGTACTTCATCTCGGCATACATTGACGTACACACACACAGGATTGAGGTTCTCCAAGAATGGAGTTTCTTCTCTCCGGAAGGACTACCACATCTAGTCGCCGCACGGATAGTATGCAGATGGCTCAGGAGATTGGAAGCAGTGATGATAGCCGCTCCATGGTGGGTCTGACGCAGCTGTGCGATCGCTTGAACATGGCCTCACCACTGGCCGTGTCCTTCATCAACCCCACGACCCTCGTCCCTCCCATTCTCAGCTGTCTTCAGAAGGAATACAACCCTGAGCTCATGCTCCTCGCAGCTCGAGCACTCACCTACCTCTCTGACAGCGTGCCGAAGACGCTTGAGATTCTGGCCTCCAACGGCAACGTGGATGTGCTGCTTCACCACCTTCTCTCCATCCAGGATGTGGAGCTCTCCGAGCAGTGCCTCACCTGCGTCGAAAAGATTTGTCAGGCCCCATTTGGTGCGGCAACGGTGCTGAAGAAGGGCGGCATCGCAGCCATGCTGGGCTTCATGGACTTCTTCACGATTGTGTCTCAACGCAAGATTTGGATGAATACCGCCCGCATGTGCCGTTGGGTGACCCCAGCCAACTTCCACCTCGTGAAGGAGAGCCTCCCCATCATTCGCCATGCCTGCAGCCACGAGGATGGCAAAGCACGCCATCATGCCGTTATGGCACTTTTGCGCATCCTCACTGGCGTACACGGCAACGCCAAGCTCGTCGCCGAGGTCTTCCATGATCTCGACCACACACTTCTCAGCATCTTTGATCGTGGAGATAGCAGCGAACCTTCCTTCTCTGCGGCGCTCGCTGTGGTGCAACTGGCGGTGGCCTCGAGCGAGGAGGTCACCCGTGTATTGGTGGAGTCCAGCACACTCTTTCCTTTCCTTCTGACCTTGCTGAAGGGGAGTGTTGGGGGCACAGAAGGAGTGGCTGCCTTCGGGAGCGGTGGCGGGCAGGGCTACGCCTTCAACCACAATGGCAGCTTCGCCGTGGATGGGAGCTCCCCACTCTCCCCATCTATCCCATCGACGGGAAACGCCTCGGCATCGGGTCGTGGAGGTCTCAGCATGGAGCAGGTGAAGACTCTCTGTGCCATCTTCTCTTCCACGTTGCCCACTCCCCGGCAGAATTTGCTCATGTACGTGAACTCCCTGAGGCAGCTGGAGGTGGAGGAGTCGGGGGCGGACCGCAGAGATGCATCCACCTCACTGCCCCATGAAGAGTCGAGCAACAGTGCTGCGGGTGAAGAAGATAATGCGAATGAGGAGGAAGAGCTCAACAACACACACGATGAGGATCAGTGGGAGTCGGACGAGGACGTGGATGATCTACGAACACGTATCGAGGGTTGTGAAGAGATTCAGCGAGAGACCAACATGGTACATGCGCGCTGCGTCTTTGGCAATCACATATGTTCGCGGTGCTCCAAGATGTTGGGACTGAAGGACTGGTACCGATGCAATCAGTGCCGCGATTATGATTTGTGCTGCCGATGCCTCTTGGATGCCGCCGACGTCCACTTTGATGGAAACCATAGCTTCACCGACATGCACGTCATCTTCCCCAATGGTGCCGCTCCACATGCCGTGAGCCCAACCGAGACGGAGAAGGCCAAGGTGGCCATCTTCGCCAACCCAAAGCTGATGGAGTCGGCGCTGGCTCCGTTGCCGTCGATTGTGCAGCTCATCATTTCATGTGAATCTGCGCAAACACGAATTCAGTGCATCAACTACTTGGTTAGTGCCGTGGCACTTGCCAATGCGCAACAGCTTTGTGGCGCCAACGTCTTGGCTAGCCCCATTAGCGAGGCCATCACGACGGCCGTGGCGGACCCCAGGATCACGTTGAACCTTCTTGGTGTGGAGCTCACCAACTTACTCCTCACGAAGCTGCCAGAACATTACTGCGAGCTCTTCGTTCGTGAAGGCGTACACCACGCACTTGATCAACTGCAGAAGCGCTTCTCAGAAAGAGAAACCAACGCCACCAGAGCAAAGTCGGCAAAGGCCAAGACGGAAGAAGCCGCAGAACCCTGCTCGTCGATGGAGCTGGAAAAGCTCATCTCAACACTTGGCGGGTGGCGGCGTGCCATCTCCGACCGGGCAGACTCCGTCAAGCTCCGTCTTCCCGTGGCCGGCAAGCAATCACGTGAGGTGCTCCTCCATAACGTTGTTGCCAAGCTCCGCGCAGATGCCTATGAAGAGGCCTTTAACCAACTTCGTGGCATTCTGCTCGCTGACACCACCACCTTTGAGCTCCTCTCCAGCCACATCGTGTCGGAGCTCAGGGCGGCACTCCAACGCTCAGGCGATGTGCACGTCATTCTTCGTCTTGTTGCCACCCTCTTGACCACGTCCACCGGGAAGGTGGACCTCCCCAACTCCGCTGTTCTACGCTTCATTCGTCACCTCCACACGATGATCTCGCACACAGAAAATTTTCAGCCGCCCCCGTTGGGGCCCATTCGCAGCATCAATACACAGATATCTCTCTCCTTGGTGCCGCACGGCACAGATAGTGGCAGCAGCAGTGCCAGCTCCCCTCTCGCTGTGCGAAGTAGAACTTCAGGAGGCAGTGGGAGTGACAGGAGCTCATCCACTCAGGGCGGAGGAGTGGAGGTACCAAAACGCACAGTGACGGTGAGCATTGAACCCCTGGCAGCGATTTGGGCGGTGAGCTCCTTCGTGGCGGGGCAGCTTCTCTCCACAGGTGGTCGTCGCTCTACACGAGATTCAGAGAGCCCCAACGAGTCTGAGCGGCTGGAGGAGGTGTTGCCAGACTTGATGGGCGAGGAGGAGGAGGATGGCGTTCCCACGCGGGAGTCAAGCACCTCCAACATGAGACAACAACGTGAGGAGAATGCGCCACCACAGGTGTGGATTCGATGTGGCAATCATATTCTGCCACCGACCATGACAATCCTTCAAGTGGTGCAGCATCTCGGCATGCAGCGCACACCAAAACCTGCTGCACGTCGTGGCACTGCCACTCGTGGCGGGCGTGGCCTTCCGGCTGAGGTTCAAGAGGCTTTGGAGGCACTGCGGAATGCTACCACCCCCAATGAGCAAATAGTGTTTCACTACAGCGCGACTCCTTTTGTGGGGTCAGAGTACACGATGCTCTCCGTCTTTGGCAAGCTGAAGCCACCCACGCAAGCAACGTTGGGCCTCCCTTCCACGGACCACCGACACCCTCTCGAGGAGGCTGTGATGGCGGCCCTGCACAACTCCTTCTTCTTCAGCGCCACCTTCTTGTCGGAGGAGCAGAAGGATATTCTCATCATTCTTGGCCTGCTGCATGAGTGCTTGCTGCATTGGCCGGCGCTCCTGCGCGCGTGTGGAGGTGGGGCTGGTAGTCTTCTTGATCCATCCACCTTGGATGATGTTGGCGCCACCACCCTCGGGCTGCTACCGGAGTTCCCGCATCCAAAGCTCAACGCCAAGGCGATGCGGCACTGCTCCAATCTCTTGATGGCAGGCCAACACATCAAGGTCTGGGCCGTACCTCTTGCCATGGACTGCAACTTCCTCTTCTATCCCTCCACACGAAAATTTCTCTTTGAAACGAGCTTTTTTGGCACACACCGATCCTTGGTGCGGATGCAACAGAATGCCGATGCCCACCGCATCCGCAACGCGGGCCTCTCCACGGAGGAGACCAGCACACGCACTTACCGATTGGTGCGGCACAAGAAGCGTGTGTGGCGTGAGAAGGTGATTGAATGTGCCATGAAGGTTCTTGGTGGGCGGCGCTCCTCAGGCTCCGTGGTGTGGGAGTTCCAATTCTACAACGAAGCCGGTAGCGGACTTGGCCCAACGCGGGAGTTCTACACCTTGGTGGCGGAGGCGCTGCGTGAACGAAGCCGTGCACTGTGGATGAGCAGCGGGGAGGGACCCGATGAGAAGTACTTCACTCCAACCAATGGCCTTTACCCAGGTGTGCTGAATTCAGAACAAGAGGCAGCGAAGGGAGAAACGGTTCAGAAAACCTTTCGTTTTCTTGGCCGCTTCATTGCACGTGCCATTCTCGATGAGCACGTACCAGGCCTTCCACTCTCACCCGTGTTGATTAAGATGTTGCGTGGAGATCGCTGTGATGTCTACGACGTGCAGGAGTTGAACCCTGCGATTGGCAACGTGTTGGTGGCCTTGTGCGAGGCCCATGCTACGGGGAGTTCCACCATACGCCTCCCTGGCCAGCGCTCCAGCTTTTCCATTGAAAGCCTTGATCTCACCTTTGTCCTGCCCGTGGAGGGCGGCTGCGTGGAGTTGGTGCCCGGTGGTGCCTCCATGGCAGTGAACGCCACCAACGCCATGAGCTACTGCGATGCGATGGTGGCCATGTTGCTCGGACGAGGTGTGCATCGTGCTGTGGCAGGACTTCGCGAGGGCTTCGATGATTATATTCCCATCATCGCACTCCGCATGATCACTGGAGAGGAGTTCCACGAGGTTCTGAATGGTTATGGGGAGCACATTAGTCAGACGGAGCTTGAGGAAAACTGCTGTGCCGATCATGGCTTCACCATGAGCTGCCATCACGTGCAGTGGTTGTTGGAGATTGTGGCATCCTTTTCCGTGGAGGACCAACGCAAGTTCTTTCTCTTCCTCACGGGCTCTCCACGTCTGCCCGTTGGCGGAGTACGCAATTTACGGCCAAAATTCACCATCGTGCGCAAAACGGCCACAGAGGATTCCGTGAAGGAGGGCGACCAACTTCCATCGGCCATGACCTGCCAGAACTACCTCAAGCTACCTGCCTATGAATCCAAGGAACTCATGGAACGCAAGCTTCGACAAGCAGTGAGCGAAGGTGCTGGAGCCTTTCTCCTGACATGAGTGCTCCTCCCTCACTATGTGTGTGTGTGTGTGTGTATTTGTGGTGCTGGCAAGACGCACCACCTTTCACCCTCACCATCTTCCATGGTCTAACACCCCACCCCTCTCACTCGATACGACATCAACATCCTCACGTTGACTTCGCCCCTCCTCCTCCCCCCCTCACTCTTACTCCCTCCAGTGCTTCCTATACCACTCAACACACCGCATTGAGTCTTTCTCGCCGCCTCAGATGAAGCTTATCGGATGTATGGAGTATGAAACCTGCACTTCCAGTGACGGTGAAGGAAGGGCTGCCTCTCTGCTGTTGTGCCTGGCGTGCAGAATGAGGAGAGGTGCTATTACCACCCGCGCACATCCCATCAAAGGCTGCACTCTCCCTTCCAACTCCTCCCTATTCTCCCATCAAAACAACAACAACAACAACAACAAACAAACACATTGACTGCCCTCACATACTCATTTCTCTGTTTACCCTGAATCCCTGAATACATCACCTGCCCGTCTACGCCTCGACATCTCTTAGATAGAAGTACTCAGGTGCGGCACACCATCGCCGTAGTCCCTGCACAGAGCAGAACTTCCTACACGGGAAGAATCCATCCACCCGCCACCAAAACAGTTGTGTGCGTGTGCGCGGCCATTGACTTGCTCATTTCGCTGCACACGGTACATCCAACTTGTTGAATACGTGTCGGTCAAAAGGTCCTTCTGGTGCTTTGGTTTCTCGTGTTCGTGTGTGTGTTTAGAGTGAGGGTGAGTGCCGTGAGCTGAACGGGGTTCGGTGTGTATCATCACCATCATCATATCATAAACAAAGAATCAGAGAAGTATTTGGTGTTGTGTTTGCAAAGATGGAGGCCATCCTGGACTTTAGTGCACCCGTGAACGTCAAGGCCTTTGATGATATATTCGCTATGTTTTCCGAGGGCGGCCGCGGTGACATTGCACGTGCGCAGGAGATTCTCGAGGAGTTCAAGAAGCACCCCGACGCCTTCTTCAAGGTGGATAAGCTCCTCACCACCTCCAACACCCTCGGCACCAAGTTCTTCGCCCTCCAAGTCCTCGACGACACCATCATGCAGCGATGGAACACCCTCGACGTGGAGAATCAGCAGGCCATTCGCAACTTCATCTTGAACCTCATTGTGCAGGAGTGCACCACTTTCCCCCACATTCGTTCCAAGAACACACGTGCCTTTCTCACCAAACTCAATAGCACACTGGTTAGCATTGCGAAGCGTGAGTGGCCCATTCGCTGGCCCACCTTCGTTCAAGATATTTGCTCCATCGCTGACCCCACCCTTCCACTCGTGGAGAACAACCTCAACCTCCTTCGCATTGTCGGGGAGGAGGTTTTCCAGTTTGGCGAGAAGACGCTCACATCACGCTGGATCGAGCGCAAGAAGCAAGCCCTCGCCAATGACTTCAAGAGCATCGTGAATCTGTGCGTCTCCGTCCTTACCGCCACGCAGGATTTTTGCCTAATGAACGTAGCCCTCGAAACCCTCACGGCCTACGCGCCGTGGATGTCCCCCTCTCTCATTTGCTCCACCATTTTGTTAGAACGAGTGTGTGATTTGGTTTCGGTGCCAGAGGTGCGGGTGCATGCGGTACACTGCCTCGCTGAGATTTGCTCCGTCACCGTGGATAGTGGCTCCCAGGGGGATGAGCAAACCAACTTAATTGTGTGCGCATTTAGAACCGCATTGGAGCGTGTTGTGATGGTCCTTCCCACCTCACATTCCGAGGTTATGCACCGCGTGGTGCAGCTCTACGACTGTGGCTCGAGCTTTGATAGGGAGTTTGTGGTCTATCTCAACCTCCTCATCACATCATTTTTGCGAAACCGCTGCAAGTCCATCTCCTATGATGAAGTGCTCCTCGTCACCTCACACAAGCTCATGGTTGGGATGAGCTACATCTCCGACAAGGAACTCTTCAAGTCATGTGTGGAGTACTGGTGGTGGCTGGGTGATTTGATGCTGCGCTCACCCGCATCCAATGTGAAGAAGAATCTCATGACGAAACTTGCCCCAGTGCTGTCGGATGTGCGCTACGTCCTGATTCGCCGCATGGCAAAGCCAGAGGAGGTTGTGATTGTGGAGGATGATAATGAACTACGTCGCGAGCACATGCAGGATGTCGAGGAGCTCCAGTTGTACCAGCTCATGCGTGAATCCTTGGTCTTCCTGACCAACCTTGATTCGCGTGATACGCGTGGTATCATGGTGAAGCTCATGGAGAAGCTTCTTGATCGGAGTGAATGGTCGTGGCACAACTGCAACACCTTGGCATGGGCCGTGGGTGCCATCTCCATGGCCCTCCCTGTGGAGGATGAGGAGGAGCTCTTCGTGACCATCGTGAAGGGCCTTCTTCTTCTCTGCAAGGAGATGGTGGGGAAAGAGAACCGTGCGGTGGTGGCGAGTGCCATCATCTTCGTTGTGGGGCAGTACCCCCGCTTCCTCCGCAGCCACCTCCCCTTTCTCTACACCGTATCACGCAAGATCTTTGAGTTCATGCGGGAGCCCTTTCCCGGTGTGCAGGACATGGCCATTGATACCTTGTTGAAGCTGACGAAGCAGCTGGCGCCGTGCTACGTGGATCGCCGGACGGAGCCCACCTTTGCCAACGTGATGGCAGCCCAGTGGCCCACCATCATTGAGCTTCTGAACCAGCCACAAGTGCAGTCGAGCTTTGCCGCTGTGGGCTACATCATTGAAGCAGAGCTGGCTGACAGTCAAGCACAGCTCCTCTACGCCTTTCTGAATGAGCTGAACCTTCGCTTCAAGGCCCTCACCTCCACCGCCACCACACCGGGCTCAAACTTTTGTAGCAACGCCATGTCCATGACGGAGCTCCTTCACTACATGCGCATTTACAGCAGCGTGGCCGATTCCTGTGGGGATGCCTTCATTCACCAAATGAACTTGATCATTTATGATCTCTACGGCTTCTACCGCTTGTTCTCTGCTGCACAAAAGACCACCATTGCGGAAGGTGGTGTGACAGCACTCAGTCGTCAAGAAACCAAGTACCTGCGCTTGCTGAAGCGTGAGGTTCTGCGCATCTTTGAGCGTTTCGTGGAGCACACGGGCCACTTAGACTTCGTAGCCACCAACTGTTTGCCCGATTTGCTTGGCGTGGTTCTTGAGGACTATCGAGACTCCATTCCGGAAGCCAAGGAGGCTGGTGCCTTGGCCCTAGTGGCGGCATGCGTCCGAAGTCTCGGCGACCGTCTATCCTGTGAGTGCGAGCCCATTCTCGATCACACCTTCAACACCACCGTAGCCATGATCTCCGACAGCATGGAGAGCTACCCTGAGTTCCGCGTGAACCTCTTCAAGCTACTGGATGCCTTCAACAAGCATTGCTTCACTGCCTTTGTGATGTATGCCTCCGTCCACGAGGATGTACTTGGTGGCATGTTGTGGGCCATCAAACACACGGACTACCCCACCATGTCCACGGGTCTGGAGCTCCTCAATCACTTCCTGGCCAATGTTCAAACCTCAAACTTTGCGGAACCCTTCTTCATGGCCTACCTCCAGCGCATTCTTGTGGAGGTGCTTGTGGCGGCGATGGACTCCCTCCACGCAGCAGGCTTCAGCCTTCACTGCTCCATTCTCATGAAGGTCTTTGCGGTATCAGCTTCCCTACCCTTTGACACGCCGGTAGTGGGAGCTGAGGCGGTGCTGAGCTTCCTGCGCGAAAACCTCCGGGCCATTCCAACCTTAACCGAGGCCAGTATCGATGCCTTCGTGAAGGAGTGCTACCAATGCACAAGAGATGAGGCGCGGTTCCGAACAATGTTTGCGGATTTTCTCGTTGAGGTGAAGGTGTGGGGTGCCGAGCAGGAGAACAAGATGCAGGAAGAGGATGAACGCCGACTACGAGAGGAGACCATCCCAGGATTCTCTTCCCTCTTCAGCGACCCGCCGCCCAACGCCTTCCACCAATCGCACATGAGCCACAACTCCGTGGATTTCGGCAACATGTCGCTGTTGTAGCAGCATCCCACGTCCATCATGAGGGCCAACTATGAAGTCAGAAGAATCACAATGCCACACCTACCACATACCTACAACACACACACACACACACACCAGCCGGCAGCTCCATGATTGCTGAGAGAGCACGTCAGGTCAATCCTGATGTGTGCTGGGCTGCACCAGGCAAGCGTGGCTTCATGAGAGAGTGGCAACTTTGCAACTTTCTTGGCAGTCCACCCTAACACACACACACATTTGGTGGATAAGCTTGTCCTTCCAGACATCATCTGATCTCGATCTAATCATCATCGCAACCTTTCCCAATGAGGGAGCACTCCCATGCACTCCCTCCACTTGTGAAGCGCACCTCACCCTGTCTGTTTGCTCAAACACACATGTGTGCCATCTTTTTTTCAACCACCTCTTCATAATATATCTGTAGCTCCTTAAGTCTCATTCAGAATCCATAATCTTCTCTCTCTTCATGTCCTCCTTTCTGGACACGGTTTTTCCTATCGCAGTGGCCGAGCAGGTATCCAAGGCGCTGGAGTTCCCCGATTGGCTGCTCGAGACTATTTCATCCACGACGTATTCTGTCTTCGAGCCGGCTCTCGTGGAGTTTGAGCACGCCGTTCAACAGACTGTTCCGCACTTCTACGCCAGCGTCAATGGCCTGGTGAAGGAGCATGCGCATCCTTTTGCTTCCAAGCTCCCCTTGCTCAACCCGTGGCATGTGGCGTTTTCTGTGATTCTGTACTTCGTGCTCATGATGGCCGTCGGGATTGTGGGGAAGATCCTTGGCAAGCACAGCTACACCCCTATTGGCCTCGTGCACAACCTCTTCCTGCACCTGCTCTCCCTCTACATGAGTGTGGGCATCATGGTAAGCGCGCGTGCGGCCGGTTTCTCCCTCTGGAACAACGCATCGGGCACGAGTGAGGCGGAGTGGCGCCTGGCGAAGCTCCTGTGGGTCTTTTACGCCTCCAAGATCCCAGAGTGGATGGACACCTTCCTCATGCTCCTGAAGCACAACTACCGCCAGGTGAGCTTTCTTCACGTTTACCACCACACCACCGTCTTCCTGATTTGGTGGGTGGCCAACCTGAAGGCCCCCGGCGGTGAGGCATACTACAGCGCCATGGTGAACAGCAGCGTTCACGTGGTGATGTACGGCTACTACTTCTTCACCATCATCTTCAAGACCGGGCCTGTGCGCAACATCCTCAACCGCTTCAAGTTCTTCATCACCAAGGGCCAAATGATTCAGTTTGGCTTCAACTGCCTGCAGTCCATCTACGATCTCCTCGTTGTGCCCCGCTCGGAGCTCATCTTCAGCGCCGATCTCCTGCAGCTCCTCTTTTGGTACATGATCTCACTTCTTGCCTTGTTTGGCAACTTCCTCATCAAGAACAGCGGGGGAAAGAAGGAGCACGCAACTCACCGCGGTGGATCATCTGCCAAGTCGGAGAAGCAGGAGAAGCCCACTCACGGCACCTCTCCTTCCCCCAAGTCTGGCGCCACCAAGGCACAACTGCAGCAGCAGCAGCAGCAGAAGGATAAGAAGAATGGTGTAAAGAAGAATAAGTAACGACGCAGGTGACGTGTAAGCTCGTATAATGCGAGATGGGTGTGTGTGTGCCTATTGAGGAAGAAGAAGGGGATTCCGATCATCTCCTCAGACCCTCAGTAGGTATTATTTGGCAGGGTTTAGGAAGCAGTTTCGTGGTGAGCAGCATACGGCCACCGCTTGTGGTGCAGCCGCACTCGTCTACGCGTGCCATCACAGCATCATCAACGATTATCCATCCATCCTGTGATTCATTGACTGGGCTTTGTTTTTTAAGAAAAAAAAAGAAAGAAAGTTGCTGCGCGCAGCGTCGGTCGACGCGCGAGGGAGCAACAACACCCCTCCTTTCCGTTTCATTTTACTTTTCCTTCATTCCTGGAATCTGGGAGCTCTTGTTGGTCCATCATCATGCAGCTGAACCTCGGCCATTGATGCATCACCGCACCAACTACACGCAACGCACACACACACGCGTATTCTCCCTCCCTACCCAACCATTTGAGATACCTATCTTGTGCCATCCTCCTCCTTCCTTCTAAACTCTGAGGCCTTTTCCCGTGGAATCAGTTATGTTGATGGGCGAGTATATAAATATTTATTGCGTGGGCAACTTCATCAACTCTGCACCACGAAGTAGAACATGACGTGAATCTGGACCTTTCCCGTTTGCAATCTTCGTTCCTCTTGCTTCTCTCTGTTTTTTTTTCTTCTGTACTTTCGTTCTCGAGAATAGGTGCTCCTCCTGCTGGAGCTCTTGTGTTGAGTGGTGGCGTAAAGGGGAGCTCGTTCGCCGCACACGCAACCACACAAAAGGCTCTACAGCTTCTGCAATCCTTGGCTGCACATGACCTCTAACCCCAATGCATCAGCCTCGAGCACCACATCTCAGCCACCTTCCTCCTCCTCTCAGCCCTTGTGGGTGATTGGCAAGCATGCTCCTGTTGGCCTACACACCATCAGTGCTCAGACAGCATCCGCGCTGAGCACCTTCACCTTCTACCCATTTGATGTTCTCAAGACACGCTTCATGTCTCAGGATGGAACCACCGCACGCCAACACAATGGGCAGACCTACGCATCCATTCCCCGCTCGTTGCGCGTCATGTGCCAACACGAAGGTTGGCCCGCCCTCTTCAAGGGCTGCCCCGTGGCCGTCATTGGCTCCACCACGGCCTGGGGGCTCTACATGCTCATGTACCGCTCTCTGTGCAACATGACGGAGGTCACCTCCTTTCTTGGTCGAAGTGGGGTGTCCATGGTGGCGAGCATCATCTCCTCCCTCATTTCATGCCCCATCTTTCTTGTGAAGTCGCGCATGCAGCTCGAGGAGGCCACCCGGCCACATGGCCACTACACCTCCTTCTGGAGAGGCCTTTCACACATGGTGCGCACAACGGGCCTACGCTCGCTCTGGCGAGCCGCCTCGCTGCAAATGATGTTGGTGGTTCCCAACGCCCTCAGTGTGCCCACCTATGATTGGTTTAAGTCGGTACTCATTCGGCATCCATGGCGGCCTGGAGGAGAAGAAAAGGAGATGCGCATGCTGGAGGTTGGGTTGTGCTCCGCAGCAACCAAGACCCTCATTCTTGTGCTGTCCCACCCTCTCATCATGTTGAAGGTACGTCTGCAGGATCAGCGGAGTGCTCTCGGTGAGGTGCACTACCGCACCGTTGGGCAATCTGCTCAGATTATCCTTCGTAACCATGGAGTTGGCGGTTTATATCGCGGCTTCGGTACCGCCATGGTTCATTCCCTCCCACGAGCGTTGATGCACTACTTCGTCTACGAGAAGACGTTGGCGATGTTGTGCCGCTATGACAAACGCCACACAGGGTGAGCTCACTTCACATCACGGTGTCTCAGCCCATATCAGGTTTGTTGTGTGTCAGTGGTACGTGAAACCGTGTTGTTGTGTGCAGTTCTTCTTCACACGGGTGGTTGATGCACCTGTCTAAATCCCCATACGTGGGGACACCCTTGGTTCATTTGCTTCTTTTTGCTATCGTTACCTGCTAGCAGCAACCTACCACCCTCCTCAGACATACCTCACAAAAAAAAAACCTCCTTTGGCCTTCTGTTGGGTAACGCATTCGTTTGTTGGGGGAGGTTGGCGAGGGATATCGCAGATGAACGTTGTGTTCACACCATCCCTCTTCATCTTAAATGTTGTAACACAGCACAATCATGATGAAGGAGGATCTCACCCAACCCAACATGTGACACAACCGGCATAAACCATGACGGATGAACACACTCACTCTTCTTCTCTCTTTGAATTCTCACAGGCACCTGAGTTTCTGCTCTCATTGTGTGTGCGAGTAACGAAGAGTGGCCTGTGTTGGGGCTCTAACTCCCTCACCTGTGCATCCATGTCGAGCACATCACCAACGGACTTGCCCAACACTAGCCCACACAAGGAGAGCACCAGCTCTCTTGTGTGGCGCTCCACCTTTGCCTCACAGGCGGCAGGGGCCATGAGCACCGCGCTGCTCTACCCTCTCGATACCTTAAAAATACGCTTCATCTCCCAAGACGGTACCACCACTCGCAACCATAACGGCGCCACCTACCGATCCATCTGGAGCGCCACACGTTTGGTGAGCAAAGAAGAAGGATTTGTGGCACTACTCCGGGGCCTACACGTGGCACTGCTCGGCTCCATGGCGTCATGGGGTGTGTACATGTTCACGTACCGCACCCTGTGCAGCCTCAATGAGGTTGTCAGTGCCTCCTTCTCCTCACCCACGGCCATTGCTACCCCATTTGTGTGCTCTGCGGCCGCGAGCGGCTTCACAGCGGTTGCGTGTACGCCCATTTGGCTCGTCAAGACTCGCATCCAACTGGAGGAGTACCCTCATCCTCACCATCATCACCCCCACCACCCCCATCAGCAACAGCCCGTTCGCCATTACCGTTCCTTTACTGGCGGCGTACGGCACATCGTGGCCACCGATGGCATTGCCGCCCTCTGGACCGGTGTATCTTCGCAGGCACTCCTCAGCCTGCCCAACGCCCTTCACTTCCCCTTTTATGAACTACTTAAGGCAGCTGCATGCACAGCCCTTGGCCAGAAGGAGCTCACCACAGCACAAGTGTGTGCCTGCACAGCGGCAAGCAAATTGGCCATTGCCTTGGTAGCTCATCCCATGCTGCTCTGGAAGACGCGCATTCAGGATCAGCGCGCGGTACTTGGCTCGGTGCACTACACCTCCCTCCCTCAATCCATTCGGCTCGTCTATGCACGGTGGGGGGTTGGCGGCATGTACCGCGGCTTTGTGCCGTCCATGTGCCAGACCGTGCCCCGATCCGTGCTCTTCTTCGTCTTTTATGAGAAGATCATGAGCTACGCCCAACACAGCATATGAGCGGGCCATCACAGATATTTCATTCCTTCTCGTGAAATCTCAAAAACAACTTCGTGTGAGCATCATTCTTTAGGTTACGCCCCCTCCCCCTCAAACACTCAAACACACACTACACTTCTGTTACGTTCATCTCTTCATCTTGTTCTGTATTAGTTTAGACATTTAGTCTGCCTGTACGAAGGCTCCTGAACCACAGCAGGTACTCCTCAGTGCTGCCTTTTGAGTCAGCATAGCACACTTTCCCTTACTTTTCGTCAAACACACCCAAATAGTCAGACAGACGGAACAGGATGTCGAGCTCACCACCACCACCATCTCCAACCTACTCGCAGTACACCACATCGCAGCTGCTCCGGCAGCAAGAAACGCTGCGCCAGCGCCGTGAGATCCTGGAACGGGAGGGAAGCAAGCCCGCCGTGATGCGCTTTGGCTCGCTCCCACCATCAAGGAGCCAAAGCCAATCGCCCCTCCCGCAGCCATCGACGGAAGGCCCACCCACGCGTGTGTGCCGCTCCACCCACTCCCACTCCGCACCTCCCCCATCGAGCAGCCGATCCCAACAGGCACAACCCATTCGTGGCCGCAACGGCCGACTGAACACCTCCAACACTTCATCTGCTCGCGGTGAATCCTCAACGATGGCTGTTAAACCGATGCACTTCTCTCTCTCTTACCGGCCCTCGCCGGTGCCATTAACCAGCCGCTCTTCTCACACCTCCTCCTCCCGCTCACCGCCACCCACGCAGGTGCTGAAGGCCTCTCACCCACGGCCAACCTCGCATGAGCGCTCCGGTGCCGCCAGCCGTACACACACATCTCGGCAATGCCCATCCTCTTCTACTCCTACCCCATCTGAAGCACAGGACAGCAACCTTAACACAGAGGAACCAACAACACGCACATCTTCTGAGCTTGAGCACAGCCATCCACGGCTTCACCACATGGACCCCCATGGTAGTCGTGCATCTGAAGATGAAGAAGTCTCCGCAACCCCAACTCCCCTGCCGCCACCTCGCGTGAGTGAATTCCCGCTGCCAAGGTACTCATGCAGCATTGCCTTCAGCAACGCCACTCCATCACTTCCTCGAGAGGAGGGCAGCAGCCCGCCGGAACACACACGTCCAGCCACCTGCCTCTCACAGAAACACTCCCCCGCACAAGCGGAGAATGAGGAGGATAAAGATCATCAGACCCAACAGGATGTGGTGGATGCTGCTCCTTCATGTGCCATCCCACACAAGATTCACGAGGATGATCATGCGGAGCCACAAGAAGAGAGGTTCGCCGTCGCCGCACGCCCGACGCCATCGCCAGAGCCCAACATGGAGCAGCTCGATGTCTCGGGGGAACGGCGCAGTGGCCATCAACCAGCTCCATCACGGGATGATGAGCGGCACGACGGAGATGATGATGATGATGATGCTGCATCTCCAGCACCAACAATGAATCATGTTGTGTCCAGCTTTGACGTGAGTGAGCAGAGAACGGGGTGCCGTCCGGCCGTTTCACGCCATGACCAACCACCAACCACCAAGGATGCACTGCCACGTGGAGCTACATCACCATATCCCACGATGGACGATGTGGTGGCCAGTTTCGATGTTGCCGCCGACGCCAAGAAGCGTGCGGTGCACCAACCCGCCGTCTCTCGCGACGATGCCCAAGGTGCTGAACCACCCGCAACGGCCTCAGCGGCCTCTCCCTCTCCCACAATGGATGATGTGGTGGCCAGCTTTGATGTGGCAAGCGAGGCCACGAAGCGCACCGCGCACCAACCAGCCCTCTCCCGTGAAGAGGAGTCAGTTGATGTGGCCCGTTGTGCCTCTCCATCCCCCACATCGGGGCATCTCTCCACGAGCGCACGTGCGGCGCAGTTTACGGGCTTGGGCGGCCGAAGCTGCCCTCCTTCTCGCTCATCAAGCAAACGTGACGGTGAGTGTGCGTTGGATCAGGATGATGATGATAATGATGATGATGCAGTCGAGATGTGTTGCAGGAGTGCCTCTGCGAATGGCACGCTGAATGAAAATTCTCCAGCTCGTCAACGCGTGCGGCATGAGCCACCACAACAACAGGACGATGCTTTGACGGAAGCTCCATCACCACGCACAGGGCCGCCGCACCTTGTTGGTGTAGCCAACACGTCAGAGGATGATGCGCATCTTCCAGCCGCCTTTCTTCAGCTGCAGGAAGAAGTGTTGGCCATTTGCGAGGGTCGCGTTCGTTCTGATGGACCAACGCCATCCAACAACAACCGTGATGATGCGGATGAACCCCAGCCACGAGCCACGTATACGAAAGCACCTCTCCCACCTGCATCAGCCAGCGCATCTGCCCATCCGCGTGAGAGCTTTGACCTCCTTCACGCTCATTCAGATGGCAACAAGGATGGTTGCTCCCCATCGATACAATCACCCCACATGGCCATGGGCTGCGGTCCATGCATGAGCTCTTCTCCTCCTCCCCTGCCACACATTCGCACGCCCACCCCACCACCTCGCCGCGCCAAAACCGTGGATGAAGCAACGGACACCAACGACCTCACTTCTCATGAGCCCTCACAACAACAACAACAACAACTTCTACTTCATCGCAGCACATCGCCACTACCGCGGCCCGTGACGCTTAGCTCACGCGTTAATCGTCGTTTGGACCCCAGACGGGGCTACACCTCCACCTCCTACACACCACCACCAACAACAACAACTGCCCTTCACTCCACCCCACAGACACAACTGCCTATGTTGCACGCATCATCACGTGGCATGCCTCCTCCCTCGCGCTCGGTGCCCATCTCCCTCAGCCCGCAAGAGGGCCGCTCAACGCCCTACCCACGTGGTTCGTTGATCTTATCACGTGGACGAAACAGCGCGGATGAACGTGAGCTGCAGCTGGTGTCGGAGGATGATGATGATGCGAGCCACACCATCACCATCTCTGCGCAGGGGAATGTGGTCGTCTATGCCAGCCACAGCAGCCCTCGATCGATGGAGGAGGAGGAACATGCCGGCGATGATCATCGTGATTCATCATCAACGCATGTCTTGGAGCGTACTCAGCTGGATCTCATTGTGTCGGTGGAGCGGAATGTGAGTACAGCACACATCAGCCCCAACGACCTCGTGGCGATGGATTCTGCCGAAGATTTTCATGTCTCGGTGGTGGAACGCCTGAGCCAACACTTCTCCACGAGCATCGATGGCGCAGATGTGCGTGGTTTCTTGGAGTCGCTGCCCGATGAGGTGTTGCGTGAGGTTGATGCGATGAATGAACACCGTCCTATCGCGGAACAAGTATTGATGGAGGCGGCAGAAGCAGCAGGGATGGCGGTGCCAAGGATCTCGATGGATGCCGAAGTGTCTGAGGACGTTGACGTGGATGTGATGGATGAAGAAGATCATACACCGCATCGCCAACGCATGCGCTACGACTACGCCTCCTTCTTGGAATACCTCAATGGAGTTGGCCAAGGTTGTGCAGAAGAGATGCACGAGAGCAACACGCATCAAGATGATGCTGATGGTGCTCCTGTGCCAACCGATGCAGAGAGCATTCATGCCGAAGAAGAAGAGAAGGCCGACAACATCTTCACAAGCGTGGTGGCTGAGATGCCCACCACACCTTCACATGGCCAACAACGGCCCACAACATTGTCGGAGGACCCTGTCGCGCTCTCCCCCATGACTCCGCCCACGTTGAAGGAATCAGAACACACGCTTCCTGTGCAGCTTTCACCCCTGACAGATGAAGAGGAGGTGAGTGTGCCAGACATGAATACATCAACCGTGAAGACGAACTCCAAGAAGGCATTGGCGAAGAAGGCCAAACTACATCATCGCACCGCCAACGCCACCAATGTGGTGGTGGTGATGGCACAGAAGGTGGGTGCACCACATAACCAGAACCGCCCACCACCACAACAACACAAGCAGAATCACAAGAAGAAGATGAAGCGCAAGACCAAGTGAGTGGGATGGAGCACCGTTGAGGCGTTCATGCGCACAGGTTATTTTTCACGTGGCTTAGATTGTTTTTTTAGATATGTTGTGGTGTTTGTGCCTGGACACAATGCCATCATCATTCAGCTACACCTCATGACGTGTTAGAGTATGAAGGCTACTGTACTGTGTTGCAACGTATGCCTGAGATTGTTTCACAACAACAACAACAACAAGAAGAAGAAGCAGAATGAAGATGTGAGTGGCCATGGCAGTGATGAACTACTTTTCAGTGATGATGGATGAAGCATGCAAACTTGGATTTTTTTTCTTGTTTTTTTTTTTAGATTGCGCAAAGTAGTCATGTGGAGAAGATCATTTGCATCGCATTCATGTTGTGTGTGCCGCTCTCCTATTGTGTGGCTCTCGCGTAGAGGTGCTGGGGATCATGTTGGCAACACCAACAACAACAACATGAAGCACAGCGGTGTAGATGCATCGAAGCTCACTCTCAACCTTGATTTTGGCGCGATGGATTTTGGTGCCATCGCCTCCGCCACGGAACACGCGCTTCAACAGGAGCGCAATCATCGCCAGCCACACACAACCACCACACCCACATCGGTGAATGAGCACGTGGTGCATGATGAGGCAGACGTTGGCAATGAGCATGGCTCCCGCGAACACAAGGGAGCCATGGATCATCGTGGTGGTGAAGGTGGTGCTCGCTACACACTCATGGATCGCCTTCAAGATTGCGCCGTGGGTGGCGAGTGGCGCCGCGCACATCGCCTCTTCACGCAGGCTCTCGACCAATCCTGCCGGCAGGTGATGGCAGCCAGCAACAACAACAACAGCAGCAGCACCAACATGAAGAACAAGGATGCACCAACCAACCAAGACCACACACGTCCCCTGACGTCCGATCAACGTGCAGCATGTTTTCCCGCTCTGTACAAGCTTGTGGCGGATCTGCCGCCCTTTCAGGCAGATCTTCCCGATGGTGCGGACTACTACCGTCGTGCACGCCGCAATCTCGTTGGCCTACTTCGATGGAACGGGCATCACTACTTCATACTCTTCAAGGTGTTGGCTGCAGAAGATCGCTGGACGGAGCTGGAGCAGGTGTTAGCCACCATGAAGGCCATTGGCTATCTGGATCATCAAGTAGATGGACGTACGCTGAATGGATTGTTGTCGGTGATGCGGCGTGGGCCAATGATGGATGTGGCTCGCTACACCATCTCACCACTGAACGAGCAACATCGTGGAGATGGCGTGTCTGGCAGCAGCACACCATCATCATCATCATCATCCACATCGAGGGGTGAGGTGATGCGCAGGATGGTGATGGAGATGGAAGAAGTTGCGAAGCGTCGAGACATCCATCTCGGCCACAACAACCAACGCATGATTGGCACTGCACATGCCGCTCAGGCACTACAACGCTCTGAAGCGCGTGGAGATGATGATGATGCTGGTGCACCTTCACAAGACCTCAGTAGTCTGCGCATTGGTGATTTTGATGGCCTTCTTCGCGCCTGTACATCGGAGGCCAGCACACAACGCGTGTTGGCCATGATGAAGAAAGCTGGAGTGGAGTGTGGGCCACGCTCCTACGCCAACATCATCGCCTCACTGCACAACCCACAATATCTTCTCTCGGCAACTGACAGTGGCTCCGGTGCGTCTGACACGAAGGAGGAGTACGAACGCAAGAAGGAGCTGCGCATGGCACGTGCAACAAAGTGGCACGACTGCTGCCCTGAGCATCTTCGTCATGCCGAGGTTTTCAATGAGATGATGTATCTGCATCGCTCCACCACACACACGGCGGCCTTCAATGCGTTGCTCACTCAGTTCCGTGGAAATGCGATTCGAGGTGATGAAGAGAGGGCGTCCATGTGGGCCAGCAAGAAGTTGGCCAACACAACATCATCATCATCATCATCATCTTCTTCTTGTGCACCGACACCCATCCTCGCGCCGGCGTGGACGACCACACCAAATGGCAAGACGTATGAGCTACTTGTGCAGCGCCTTCGTTACTTCCACGATTTTGATGGTATGTGGGAACTCTACGTGGAGATGAGACGGCTGAAGGTTGCGGGTACGGCCAAGCTCTACCAAGTGTTGCTGGATGAAGCACGTGCGCACCCACCTCACCGTCTCTTGGTTGGCATCACCACGGACTCCTCACGTTTGATCCTTGATATTTATGATGAAATGAAGCAGCACAGTTTGGATGTTACGACGCTCGCCAACACAGTGAGCCTTCTGAATGCGTGGAGCTCCTCGAAGCATTCGCGTCGCTGGACCGGCTCGAAGGGCTCTTCTTCACGCAAGGGGTAAGTACGTGTACGTGTGCGTGCGTGTGTGTTCTAACGCAAGTGTATGTGTGTAGGTTGTATGGATAGATGTTCTGGGTCTGGGTATCTCCATTGTCTGACAGATTATTCATGTTTCTTTTCCTTCTTCCTGTTGTTGTTGTTGTTTTCATCTACGAAAGACGTTTGTGTGTGTGTGTGTGGCAGTCCGCATTCCCTCAAACACAACAGCCACATGTCTGCCCACGAATCACTTCACGTGGTGCGATCCCAATGCGCACACTACTACCACTGTGCCTTGTACGACATCCCTTTTGAAATGCCCGTTTCACAGATTGCAGAAAACATCGTCCCGCGCCAAGACTCCCCCATCGTCAAGGCCCTCAGTGAGGGCCACTGCCGCATTGTGCCACACCAACTTCACGTGTATAAAGAAGCACTCGAGCACAAGTTTGGCTACGTTTCCTTCTATGTGCATCACGCCGCTCACTCCACCTTGACGAGCGAGGAGGTGCACCAGTACATGCGTACGTGGGTGGATGAGGAGCTGAGTATGCAGCTCGCCATTGCGCATTGCAAAGTACGTCTGGCACAACCGCCAGAGTGTTATAGCTCGGAGCCTTTCCTCGAGGCACTGAATCGCCTCTGCAGCATCCTCAATCCGGCCAAGGTGGCCGATACACGCAAGGTCGAGACTTTCCTCCTCACAAAGATTTTCTTCAATGAGATGGGCAACAACAAACACTGCAACCGTGAACGTCGTGGCTCTGCCCCACACAAGGAGCGCTCGATAGGCTCAATGGAGGACGGCAGCCCACATGAGGAGGATGAGAATGATTTGTTGGCGTGGACGGAGCTCGGCACCATCACCATCAAGTCGCTCACCTCGCGCGAGCTCACGTGGCTTAAGAAGATGTTTTCGGCTGAATTTCCACCACTCTTGGTTACCAACAATGACTTTCTGCATGCCACCTGCGATGCCAACGCCCTGCGAACCTTCTTTGCGAAGGGGCTCTCCCCACTAATCACCGTTGAGGAGGAAGCGTAGCAGACCTACAGCGATGATGATGATGATGCGAGGAGGAAAGAAGGAGTGTGTGCCTCAGTGTTGGGCCGCCGCATATTCCTTCGTTGCTCTCTTCTTCTTCTTTTTTTTGTGTTTGTGGTTGTGTTGTATGGTAACCAACATCACTGTTGTGTTTATACGCTAAACGGTGTGATTGTGCATCACCGTTACGTAGTAATACGTGTGTGGTGTGCGTTGTGTGTTGAAGCCTTGGTAAGCCCATCTCTGCACCCGCAGCCATTCTGACACGTACTCCCCTTTGCTACCGACATCATTGTGCTAGGCTAGCAAGGGCCACGAACATCTTCATGATGTACTGATGCCTCTCTCCATCACCGATGCAGGAGAGCCACCTTCCCTTGGCTTTCTTCTAGTGTGGGCCCTTGTGCTCCTCCTCGGCTACGTCGTTTTGGTGCAACTTCGTCTTCACGCTACACCTCAACGACTGCACCCCCATGACGATGCAGACGGACCAGAGAGGAGGGCACACCACATTTATCTTGCTGTGTGTGTAGTGCTCGTATGGCCCGTGATGGATCTTCTTCATCGTTTTCTGTGCTTGGTGTTTTTATCCATGCCGATGCTTCAACGTCGCCATTTTCTGCCTCTGACTCAGACACCATCCTCCATCGGGTGCCAACTGTGCGCCGCGTTGGTGGATGTACGTGCTGCCATTCGCCAACCATCCTGGGCACATCTTCAGTGGACCCCAGGACTTAATGAAGAGGAGATTGTGTGTGGCACGGTGTGCGCATACGTCACCACACCACCAACAACGGCAACACCTTCGTTTCCTGCCACATCTTCGCCACAAGACGTCTTCGCTTTCCGCTGTGTGGCTCTCTGGACGACGGTGGCGATGTGCTGCATGGTTCTTCTTCTATCAAGATGGATGCCAGCGGCAACAAACATGGTGGCACATCATCGCCCTCCACCACCGGTAGAGCCCGCGTATCCACGTCGAGATGATGATGATGATGTGATGATGGAGGATGATTATGATGATGCGTGGCTTAATAGCCCAGAGGCGTTGGAGGAAGAACGACGCCAACAGGCAGAAGATGCCGCGGCTGGCCCACCAGTGCCGAACGGTGCGTTTAATCAAGGACGAAGTGGTTTGTACGTGATGTTGGGCTCAACCCTCTACGGTGGATTGTATGCCTACGTTGGAGGTATGCCACTCCTGACTGCCTACATCTATCCAATCGCTGTTCTTGCCATTGTGTGCGCTGCCCCAATGGTACACTAAGACAACACACAACAATGCTGCCATCTCGCTCACCTACTCTACATACATGCAAGAAGAGGCTGCTGTGCATGCCACCACCGCCATTCATGCTTCTTTTCTGCATCTCTGGTTTCATCATCATTAGCTGTTGCAATTTGCTCAGCTTCACACACACACACACACACACACACACATTCAAGACAACCAATCCACGAAGTATTCAGACGAAAGCGTTCTACACATCTTTCAACGGGCACTTCTTTGGTGTACCTCTCCTCTCCTGTATATGTAGGTTTTGTAGAGCCAACCTTGCGTCAGAACACAAGTCTTTATACGTTCGTGTGCTTCCAGTGCAACACCACACTTCACGTTTTCTTTCACTTTTTTTTTCTTTGCTGTACCATTCTCCCTCCTTTTTTTCTTCTAGGTGATTGGTGCTTCACGAGGTCTATCGTGTATGCCCTCTTCTTCCTACGCCATCAATGATGCGGAGGTGGGCCATGCGGTGCAACTTCTAACACAGGATGATGAAGAACACTTCCTCCGCTGGACCGATGTGTGTGACAGCGTCTTTATTCGTGATTCCTCCAACAACACACTCCTCCACTGGAGCGCATCCCTTGGCAACCTCAGCCTCACACGCCACCTCACCGATCTCGGCCTCGACGTTCGCGCTCGCAACCTTCACGGCTCCACGCCACTTCACTGCGCCGCCGCCTCCTGCCGCAACCCTGGCGCCATTTTAGAATTCCTCATCAGCCACGGCGCCTCCACGACAGAAGCCAACGATGTGGGTGATACGATGCAGTCACTGCTGGAGAGACGTCAGCTGCAGGACCTTGGCGATTTATTCACGTTGTTGCAGACCACCATGGATGAGTGCCCCAAGCTCTTCGCCTCCACCGGCCGTGATGTGGAGGGCCTCACGTTTGATGTGGGGGCAGACTTGGGAACGGCCAAGGTGCTGGCCAAGATGTCGGGGAGTACGGTGCGCTTTGAAAAGCAAGATGTGGGGGCCATGATGGGAAGTGGTAGTGGAGTGGAGGAGCTACAACAACATGGATTGCGGCGACGCTCAGGCCCCATGACGAGCTCGAGCATGCAAAAGCAGCAAGGCATGGAGTCGGCGGGTAGCTCCAACATCTACTCCCCGCGAACATGCGATTCATCCTCTCTCAATCCAGATCCATCACCTTCCACGCAGGTTTCCTTTGACGCATCATGGATTGCAGAACGAGAACGCAAGGTGTTGAGCATGGAGGAGGATGCCGACCGCCTACGCACCGAGAATGAGTACTGGGTTGAATTCAGTGCCATTGCCGGTGCCGCACATGACGCAGGGACACTCTTCTCATGCCCACGACGCGTACACGCCGTCCTGGGAGAGCGGTATGGGGAGGGCGGGAAACGCTTTTTGCTCATTCAGTGGGAGGATGATGATGGCAATCCAATGGAGGATGAAGAAACATGGGAGCTCATTCCCGATGTATCCTACTCTCCCGTGGTGGGGGAGTACATCGCGCGCTTTGAAGGCTCCTACTCCACCATGGATAATGTGGCCATGACCTACACCACCGGCACCACCAGCGCACAACAACGTGTGCTGGATTCACGTGAGCGGGAGGAGCTGGAGCGTGAGCTCGATTTGCTTCCTCGTCGGGTGTGCTCCATCTCCTCGCAGTCACTCACCACCTCCACCCCACGTCTGATGCGTCGTGGGCGATCAAATCAGGAATTTGAGGAGCTGTGCCACGAAGAAGAAGCAGCACCTGCACAAGCCACACAGGATGATGTTGTTGCTCATGAGCACGAACCATTGGGCAACATGATGCGGGCACAGATTGGTAGTCGAGAGACCGACGATGAGGTGTGTGATTGGCTCAACCTGCAAGACGTGAAGCCAGATTGGCTCGTGGCGGGTGAGTCCGTGCGTTCCGACCAGGATGACCTGCGCGCCGCACGCCGTTTCATCTCTTCCATGAATAACAGTGGTCGTGTGGGCAAGTGGGTGCGGGTGATGGAGGAGGATGCCTCACCACCCGAGGCCATACCATCTCTTCCTGTTTCACGATCAGGCAATGATGTGCCGGTGCAGCTCCCATCATCGTCCCAGCCGTTGCAGATGCGCCTATCGAGCCAAGCAACGGCCTCGCCCATTCGCCGCCACGCCCCGCCCGTCAATGTGCCAACGGGCATCCTCAGCACACCACGTTTGTGCTCTCTCGAGGTGCAATCTCAGCAAGCACAACAAGCACAACAGGCTGCTGGGCAGGGCTCCTCTGACAGCAGCTCACAGGATGCAGGCCCCACTCCTCTCGCCGCTTCTGCTGCTCAGGCCGCTGATCAGCCACCTCCACCCGCAAAAAGCACTTTTCTCCGGCCATCGTCAGTGGCGCGGCAGCCTAACTCCGCCGCACGTCAGCGGGTGGAGCAGCAGCTGCGCTCCATCCGCAGCCACGCACATTCGCCTCCTCCCGACATTGAGCGTCGCGATGCAAACATTCGGTTCGCAGAAGCTACGCGCTTCGAGTATGAAAAGTTCCTCTACCGATCTGCCTTGAGCATTCTGCAACAGCGGCAGGATGTGGTGGATGGGCTGGATCTCTGACAACATTGTCGGGTGCATGTCCAGCACCAGAAGTCCTCCGGATGAATCGCAATCAACGCATCGCGTTCTTTTTTTAAGAAAAAAATTATTGGTCTTGGATGATGCTCCTGCCCCACACAAACACGCTCTTCGTGTGGAGAGTATCACGTGGTGGCATCCATGGAGCACACACATCATCACTTCACAACTGGGGGCAAAGAACGAGAAGAAAAACACCTGCTCCCGTGAGCTCACTGGAAGTGATGAGGTACGTCATGCAACAACACCTCCACTGGAGGTGTCTGAGCCGTCGTGAAGGACGGTGTGTAGTGAAGAAAATGTACGAGGAGTGGCATTGGTATTGTGTAGTGCAGTGGTCTGTATCTTTGCCAATGCCAAGAAGGAGGTGTGGGTGGTGCTGATCGGCTGCAGATTGGTTCCTGCGCTTCACCCCGCATGATGGGCATAGGCCAATAATGAGGGGGGAGGAAGAACATGCGCACCTTCATCTTCATTTTGTTTTGTTGTTCTTCTTCACCGCACATGTTGAGATGAGTGCTGCTTGTTTCATGTGTTTGGTATGATGATGTTCTGTATGATCACGAAGCCAGGTGGAAGCACATGTATGTGGCACTTACATACATCTCTACGTACCACATATAAGATTTGTTGGTTGGGCGGTGAATATGCCTACGAACCGCCGCGTGTGGAGATACCTTGTCAGGCACACTCGTGCGCATCTCTTTGTTTTTTTTCTGAATGACTGTGTCGCTCTCTCATATTTCCATTGGCAACACAATAGGCATACACACATAAACATGAAGGGTGAAGCAGATGCGTCATGCAAAGGAACCTCGTTAGATCCAATTATTCGCGTTCAGCGTCTCATTACCAATTTGCAGGCCTATCGCGTGGAGCTGCTACGTAAGGTTGCCCAGAAAGAAGACGAAGTACGCGCCATCCTTCTTTCACGTGTACGTGATGGTGCGCCACCATCCGTGGTGGAGAGATCCAACTCACCGGCCCACCCTCACACATTTTCACCACTTCGTTGCACGACCCCACTTCAGCAACCGCAGCACGACTCGTCATCATCCTTCTTCCAGAGCAACATGATGTTTACGAACGAACATCGTGAGTTATTCATGGCGGATGGCCAACTTCCTTCACCTATTCCCCACGACCTTGATCCAGGTTGTAGTGAGGATGATGAGGAGATGGATGGAGATTTTGGTGAAGTGGGTGATGCACATGCGTGGATGAAGATGGATGGCGCACTTCAGCGCAGCAAACACGTGCGATTCTCAAGCCAAAGCCCTCAAGTTGCCGTCTTCTCCGTTGAACGTTCTGCGGGCGAGGAGGAGAAGTGGGGCGTGGATGAAGTGATGCGATCCATTGCAGAGGTGCGGCACACCCTTCAGAAGCCGCCACAGTCTGCATTGAGGATGAAGGAAGGTTCCACGGATAAGAAACACGAAGATGAAGATGATGAGTGTGAGGAAACACTTTTATGTGCAGATCCCATTTATCTTCGTCGTGCCATACCATCATTACAGCGTCGCCGTCAACGATCACCTACGCACGTGGGCCACCCAGCACACAACTTATCTCGTTATGCAGATGAGGAAGATGATGAAGATGGTGGTGGTGGTGCGGCACGTCTGCTCACGCCACGCTCCTTGTCTGAAGATGCGAGAAGTGATATCTCTTCTACAGCTCCATCTTTGCCAGATGCTGCCACTTCTGAATGTGATGTAGAAGTGAGTAGGACGAAGACCTATGCCTCGGCACAACTTCCACGTCAACGACGAACAGCACGCAAACGCCCACACACGCAAAGTGTGCGTTCCGTCGTCCCGTCTTCCACCGTCCGCGGGCTTGGATTCGCCGTGGAGTTGGCCTGTGGGCCCACGGTGTTCTTTGATTGATGCAGCACCGCCATCTATGGTGTGCTACGCTACTACTACTGCTACCTCAAGGGCAACAGTGCCCTCTCTGCTCATCACGAACACCAACCAACATTCCTTTGTTCCTACATCACAACGTGGTGCCTCTACTGCTTCGTCATGCATTACCATCTCAATGCCCCGACCCTCCTTTTCACCTACATTAGTAGCTCAGTCTCTCTTCTTGTGAGTGCCCGTGATTGGCCGTTGTGCCACGCCCATCCCCGTTCATTTTCCTCACTCATCTCTCTTTTTTTTTTTTAGCTCATTCATTGCCAAATGACTGCGGTGGGCGATATCTCCATCACCGTGCGCAAGGCCGCGGAGGATCTCCAAAAGCTGAAGGTTGCCTACGAAGGCGGCAACGATGCGGCCTGTGATACTCTCTTGGCCGCTCTGAGATCCTCCTTCATTCACTTCCCAACCTTCCTCAACCCCTCAGCGGAGAGCAAGATGCGCAAGGAGGAGCTCATGCTTACGCGTGAGGCACTGGAGATTGGCTGCCTGCTACAGGCACGGAAGCAGAATCTGGAGCACTTTGAGCTCTACTTTAGCCAGCTGCAGGTGTACTACTCCGATGTGAGTCGGGCAGACCTCTCCGAGTCACCTCGGCTCATGATGATGTTGGGCCTCCATCTCATCACCTTGTTGGTCATGTCTCGTATTGCACAGTTTCACTCGGAGATTGAGAAGATCCCACACGCGGAACACGGCAGCAACAGCTATATCCGCTTTGCTGTTCTCCTGGAGCGCTATCTGATGGAAGGGAGCTACAACAAGCTCCTCAACGCACGCAAGAAGGCTCCATGCAATGAGTATCTCCCGGTACTTGCCATGTTAGAAGCCACCGTACGCAGTGAGGTGGCGGATTGCATCCCGCATGCCTACAACTCACTCTCGGTGTCAGCGGCACAGAAGGTGCTGATGGAGTCCTCCCAGGACAAGGTGCTGGCAACGGGCCAGACGAACGGATGGAAGCTCGACGCCAACCACAAGAAGTTTGTCTTTGAGCGAGATGAAGATGTTGCGCGCTTCATGATTCCCTTTCAGGATATGATTGAGAAGCAGATCTCCATCGCGGCTGACATGCAGAATATTGTTTGAGTGCGCCATGTGTTCGCGTGTCTTCCGAGGATGTCTGAGATGTGTTCTTGGTGTGGTGCTTGTTGGAGTGGCACGCATCAAGTACACGGACGTATTTCAGCAAAGAAAAAAAAATCCATCTGCATATTTTTGTGCCTAGGATGTGTCGTAGATGTAGTCATTCTGCTACATGTGTGATGTGTACGTTGTTGTACTTGATGCCAACCTGTTCTCCATCTTTCCTCCTTCTACATACAACAACAACAGCAGCCAAGTCTTGTTTGAGGTTCGGAGGAGGTTGTGTGAGATACCCCTCAAGTTGCAACATGCCACAGTTTGGGCGAAAACCTGCGGCAGAGGTCAGCGTACGTCGGCCAGATGGCACCATCACAACCTTCGTTCGTCGCAAAGAAAAGGCCGCGGTGGACCCTAACCCAAAAGGCTACGACCCCAACGATGCCGATTTCCGTGATGTGATGGAGTGCCCGCCCTACACCGCCAGCTTCAACAACCTGCTCGAGGAGCGCCGACCGAATGAAAACCCCATCCGCTTCGTCAATCTCGTCCACGACCGCATGAGCCTCGAAGGCATCCCGCTCAACACCAAAACGTACAATCTTCTCATTAAGCGTGTTGTACGCTACGCCGATGGCACCATCTTTTCCTTGTATGAGGAGCTCAAGGCTGAAGGAACGAAGGAGAGCTGCAGCGTCCGACCCGACCTGGAGACCTTTCGCCTTCTTTTTCGTGCCTGTGAGCGTGGGGCTGAGTACAACCGAGCCTTCATCCTCTACCAACAGATGCGAGATTTGTTTCAGCTCATTCCGGAAGCACCAACCTACAACACACTCCTCGGATACTGCGCTGCCGCACGTGATGTTGCACAGGCGTCCTACTTCGTGGAGGAAATGAAGGAGAGTGGGGTGGAGCTCGACGTGAATACCTACAACTGCCTCATGAGTGTGTTGGTGGATACCGCACCTTATGAAGAGACCCTGCGGGTCTTCAACGAGATGATGGATCAGTCCATCAAGCCAACCAACCGTACCTACAACACCATCATCAAGGCCGCACGGGTGCACGATGACTACGATCGCTCGTTTCAGTTCTTTGAAGAAATGAAGAAGAAGGGCCTCATTCCAGACATCACCACCTACAACTCACTCCTCTGGATGTGTGAGCAGCGGCTGGACTACGTCTTTGGTAGAGGGAAGTACGCCGGGGCACAACGGACGAATGAGCAGCGCATCACGGGCCGCAACGCCGTGGCAGAGCTTTCCGTTACCCTACTTAGTGAGATGGCTGATGCAGAGGTTAGTCCAAACACCTTCAGCTACAACAAGATCTTGACGGTGTTGTTGCAGTGCGAGGACTACCGCATTTTTCAGGTGTACCGCCAAATTTTAGATGCCTACGAGGATGAGGAGGAGCGCGTCCGTCTGCAGCAAAACAGCCGATCGCGTCGCAAGAAGAAGGCCAACGCCGCCACCGTGGTTGATGTGGAGGAGGACGATGATGGAGTGAATGGGCTGCGCTCCGAAGAAGCCATTCGCAACGCCTTGGAGGAGGCCATGACGTCAGAGGACCCTCAATCCGAAGGCTCCATCCGGGCAAACGGGGTTCATCCCAACATTGAGACCTACAAGCTCATCATTCGTGCGTGTTGGCAGCTGAATCACTCGGAGAAGTGCCGAGGATTGTTCGAGCATAGCAAGCGATCTGGCATCTCCATGGACCGCTCACTCGCCATTCTTCTGCTTCAGATTTGCACCACACGTAAAGACAAGCAGTGGGCCGCGGAAATCATGGCAGAGGCACGTGAGCTGCGACTTCTCATTGATGCGCACCTGTACAATCAGTACGTGGCGGTGTTGGCGGCCACCCACGACGACGAGATGGCGAGGGAGTTTGAACACATGATGCTCGGCATCAATGAGTTTGGTGCCCAAGCCAATGTGGAAACGTGCAACTTAGTGATTCGTGGGTATCTCAGTCTTGATAACGTGGATGCGGCCAAGAAGCTCTACGACGACCTCTGCAGCCCCGTCTCCGTCATCAACCCTGATGATGAGACCTACTGCTGCATGATGGATATCTTTGAACGGCTGGGTGACTACGACTACCCCTTGTGGGCCTTGGAGGACTGCCAACGACGTGGCATCACATGGGGCATTCAGGCCTATCTTCGTCTTCTTCGCTTCCTCTGTGATCGCAACAACGCACGTATCTTGCAGGTGTTTGAGAGCTTGTGTAGGTGCTCGAACCCCTACGCGGAGGTGATGCTTCCCGACGTCACCGTGGATTGCTACAATGTGATGATGGAGTACTACCTCGCCAACAAGATGTACGACGGTGTGGTGCGCTGCTTCGAGGACCTTCGTGGTGGTATGGCAGGGAAGGCCCTCGAGGCCAACGCCAGCACCTACAAGGTACTCTTTCAGATGTACAGCCAGCAGATGGAGTGCAAGGCTGTCATTGCGCTCTTTGACGATGCACGCATGAATAGTGTTAGTCTTGATGTGAGCATCTATAACATCATCATCGCCACCTTTGTTCCGTCAGAGGACCCCTTCTTGTTTGACGTGTTGCGAGACATGAAGGATGCGTGCGTTCCACCCGCGGATAGCACCATGGCCATCTTCCTCCCTACCGCCTCGGGTCGAGCGCTCTTGGCAGACCTCACACAACGAAAGCTCTTCTTCAGTTCTCCTGACTTTCATTACTTTTGAGCAAGCGTACATGTGTGGGGTGAAGTTGGTTGGGCCGTTGTGTCTGTTGAGTCGTGGTGGGTGCGCGAGGCGTACATGTAAATCGTTTGGAGATACGCGTGCGGGCACGCACGCCTACACCCAATGCATTCATTCCGTCATTTTTCACGTTGTGTGTGAGCTCACCATCACTGGCATGGCGTTGGCTGCTCCTTTGTGTATGAAATAAGCTGCTCCCTCTTCTTCACCCTCCTTGTTGTAGCTTTCTGGCCGTGTACCTTGTCAGATTGGCTGGGCTTCATCACCTCTTAACAAGCGTACATCATACCACACAATCTTAGAAATCATCGTGCGGGATGGACAACGAGCTCTCCGAGACGTTGGTGCCCGTCTCCGCACGTCATCGCACCGTCGTCCACCAAAGCTCGCAAACCGAAGCCACCTTCGTACCGAGCTGCATTGACCTCAAGTACACCTATGAACCGAAGGCCAGTGAGCAGTTCCAGGACCTTACACAGCTACGTAGCATCATTCAGCTCACCATGCACGACTTGGGTAGCTGCATCTACGACGTCTTTAGCTTCAAGGACATCCTCTTTCGCCTGGAGGAGGAGCTGCCATCCACGCTCCCCGTGAATGATCTTCTCATGATGTCTTCAAAGCTCTATCGCAAGTCATCGGAGCTGTGCCGGCTCATGTCGTGCTTTTTTAGTGTTGTGTTTGGTGATGAGCACGCGGATGAGCATTTCCACTTCACGGAGATTCGTATTCTGCAGCGGGAGTTGTTAGACGTGAAGCAGAAGCTCAAGGAATCGGAGGAGGAGAAGGCGATGCTGCAAAAGATGCTGGCTAATGTAGGACAGGTGGCGCTAGACCATGGAAAGGCGGTGGAGCTGTTAGAAAATCACAACCAAGCACTGCAGCTGCAGACCAATGCCCTGGAAGACCAAATGGCCCTCCTCTTCCACCAACTGAATGAAGATCTCGAAACCAACTGTCGCGAGGCCTATGACAAGGTTACCCTGGAGATGGAGGTGCAGGAGCGTATGAACCCCACGCGCACCACGTTTCGCCAGACCATGGATAGTCTCAGTCAGCAAATTCGTAGCTCACGTACCCTCATTAGTGAGGTGCGAGAGGCACTCATGTCCTGCAACCAGGGCGGTAGAACAGGGGAGGCCTACCTGGCCATTGAGCCCAGTATTCGCTTTAAGCTGAAGATGCTGGACTCCGACTTCCAGCAGCTGGTGGGGCGCTTCAATTCCGTGAAGGACACCGTGGTGGAAACCGCTCATGAGCTCATGAACGCCCTGCACGAGCGCAAGAAGATCCTCTACCTCTCCTACCAACACATCCGTCTCTACGATTTGCAGAACTCCAAGGTCCGGCATGGCAAGGCCATCCTCACTGAGCTCCGCAACTACACCACGGACCTCCTTCGCAAGATGCAGTCCACCTTCCCCTCCGGTGCCATCACCTCCGTGGATCGTATCGGCCGCATCACCACACAACGTTGGCATGGCGGTTATACATTAGCAGCTCTACGCAAGAACAAGGCGGGAGTTACGGCACCCGCGCTGTCCGAGGCTGAGATCATGGCCGCGGAGAGTGAGTTGGCCGCCTTCTCCGGTGGCAACGCCTTCTCAGCCCTCTCCAATGGCATCCCCAAGTCGTTGCTCCCCGACCCCACGTTGGGCCCAACGGCGCCTTCAACGGAAATGATCTCAGAATCCAACATCACCGTCGGCACGATTCAAGGTAGCAAGACAACGGGCCACCCCATGACGGAGGGTGGGGGTGGTGCCACAACGGCCTCACGGGCACCCAGCGCCACCAGCAAGCGCTATACTCAGTCCGAAGGAGGAGTGGCAGTGCCAGAAACCGTCCTCAAGGATGCCGGCGGGGGTAATGCGGAGCCCTTTGAGAATGTGCACGTACTCCTCGACCTCATCCGCTACATTGACGCTGACATCACGAAGCTCAACGACTCCCTCACCCTGGAGGATGAGATGTCTGCCTTCCTCAAGACCCTGACCCTCTCCGTTGCGAGCACTGCACGTACAGACACGAGCGAGCAAGCCATGCACTTTGGTGGGCACTCCATTGAGAAGTACGAGAGCTCCTTCGAGGCAGCGCTTCTGCCCACCGGCGGTCAGACCTCGTACAAGCAACGCAACCCCATCGACTCGTTCTTGGAGAAGGAGATGGCGAAGGAGCGCGAAACGGCCGCAAGTGGCGGTGGGTCCGCCTCACGTTCCCGTGGTGGCTCAGCCTCTTCGCAGAACGGCGCCGGTGCGGCAGCCGCCAGTGGAGTATCCAAGGCGGAGCAGGCGCAGGCCGACGCCCTCTTGGCGCGGCAGGCACAGCTCGTACAGCGCTTGCAGGAGCAGAACGCTCGTATTGCCGATGACTTCGCCTCCAAGCTGGGCTTCGTTCGCCAGGTGTACGAGGCGCGTATCTCGGATTTGGAGATGAAGGAGGCCAACGCACGGCAGAACCTCTCCGGCAATGGTCGGGTGCCCTCACCAGGTAAGAAGCGCAAGGGAGATCAGAAGGATTTTGCCTTGGTACGCGATATCAACGTCACCCGCGGTGAGGATGAGGAGCTGCTCAAGCTACGCACGCGTTCAGATCGTGAGAGCATCCTTGCTGAACGCACTGAGTGGCAGAAGGCGAAGCCTGCGCTCAAGACAGGCAAGAAGCTCCGCGAGGCAACCATGACGGAGATTGATAAGATCGAACAACGGATTGAAGAACGGAAGGAGAAGAAGCGGGCCAAGAGCAAGTCGGCGGCGAACAACCCAGCTTCACCCAAATAGTGATGATGAGGCTGGCTTGTGTGCACGCACACACACACACACACACATGAAGATCAGAATGTATATATACGTGCTTGCGGCTGACGGCCGCGCTGCTCAATTGGCAGCAGTTTCTACTGCTGGTGAGGGAGAGTCGTGTCTGGCAATCCGATTCCGAGCTATCACCCTCCTATTTCTTGCTCATTGCTTCTTCGCCATTCCACATGTGGTGGAGAAGGTAGCTCACTCCATCGTGGAGCCCAACTCTGCATGGTACCATGTTCTGCTTCCTCCGCCCCTGCTATGATGAGTGTTGAGAACCTGCTGCCTCTACATTTGGTATTCTTTTTTCTTGTTTTCTGTTTCATCATCTTCTTGTGTCAGGACTGCGTTCTTTTGTTCTTACATTGCGTGTGGGCTCAACACGGTCAGATCCCTGTACACGCACATAAAGGCAATTCAAACACACTCCCCCTTCCCAGCTTACAACAATCTATACAAACATTGGTTGTGCTCCTATCGTCTTGTTTTGTGAGAGACGTGGCCAGCATTCACTCAGTTCTTTTTTTCTGAGTTGTGTAAGTAGTCAAGGAGAGCCATGTCCTTTTGCCCTCACGACGCGGAGGTGTTCAAGCGCATCATCGCCAATGACCCCGAGTGCAAGCAGTGCTTCGAATGCGGTGCGGCGAATCCTCAATGGTGCGACGTCCTACACGGCATCTTCATTTGCCTTGACTGCGGTGGCGTTCATCGAGGTCTTGGGGTGCACATCTCCTTCGTTCGCAGCTCCACAATGGATGGGTGGACCAACTGGAAGCCTGAGAAGCTACGCCAGATGGAGTTGGGTGGCAACCGCCGTGCGCGGCTCTACTTTGAGCAGAACAACGTCGTGCGCAAACCCGTCAAGGCCTGCTACGAGTCTTTGCCAGCACTGCGCTATGCCGCCATGTTAGAAGCCGAGGCAAACAATCAGCCCTTCAACGAGGCGGCGTGGCAGCCACCGGAGTGGTACCGACGTGTAGAGGCACAAGGTAAGCTAGGACAGGCTGACCCAACTTACCCACAGGCCCCACAGCAGCACCGCTCCTTCCAGGGCTTTGGTTCCTCACCGGCCCCACAGACGGCCAAGTCCGATGCGGGCAATGATTGGTACAGCGCACTCTCCAGTGGGTGGAAGTCGGTAGCGGAGAAGACGTCAGAGCTCACGCAGAATGCCACTGCGGCGATGCAAACAACAGACTTTGAAGGCATGAAGTCCTCCATCGCCAAAGGCTGGGCCTCCGTCACGACCTACGCCAATGAGGTCTCAAACAAGGTTGCCAACATGGCTGGTGAAGACGATGGTGATGGCCTCTCGTCGCTCACACGGAACATTCAGCAAACTCCCAGTGGTGATGAGCAGTTGGCGGGCCGTCTGGATCATTACGAGCATCAAGCAGAGCCCCAGCCGCGGACCGTGGCGAATGGGTGGGGTGCACCTAGTCATACCGCTTCTTCACCCAACACCCGTGCAGCACCAACCTCAGCCTCTCCTGTGAGCAGCCCAAGTTGGGCCACTCCTGCTGGAGGTCGAGCCAAGCTCTCCCAACGTCAAGACGATGGTTTCTGGGATGAATGAGGTGTTTCTCCAACAGCTTTTCCTTTACATGCCACACCCCATCACCTCTTTGTATTCCGCGTCTCTCTCGGAATCTGGATTTGGAGTTGCCTCTTATTCTTCATCGCACTACTGTGGTTCTTCTCACACGTATGTCAGTGCGCGTTCGTGGCGTTGCGTACTCCTTCCTTCCTTCCTTCCTTCCTTCCTTCTTCACACCTTTCTTCTACCCTTGTACTCCATGAACACACAGCGAGGTGCGCCAACACAATACATAGAGATCACTCGTCCTTGCCAAGAGTTGTTGGCTGAGGTACGAGGTAGGACTCCATCATGGGCTCGCTCTTCCAGATTCGTGACTTTTGGGAGTCGAAGTTCCCCGGGGAGGAATTCAGCCCCTCTGCCATTACCATTGGCAACCTTGACAACACCGGCACCGCCACGTTGGTTGGACTCGGTAGCTTCCAGGGCAAGCTCCGTGTGTTGCAGCCCAGTCATGAGCGTGGAACGATGCACCCCGAGGATGTGCTGTACGAACGGGACCTCAAAGAGCCCATTTTGCAACTGACCGTGGGTGCGTTTGAGGTGGTGATTGATCATGAGATCTCCCGCAACCTCATTGCCGTTCTTCACCCACAGCGTTTGTGTTTTCTTAGTCTCGAGCGGCATGAGGAGGTCATCCAGCCCGAGTTTGCGACCATGAATGATGGACGCTCGTCTTTTGTCTTCTTCAACTGCGTCACCTACTTTGAGACTCACCTCGACCGACCGGCCTACAACTTCGTCGTGGGACGATTCCTTCGTAGCGGACATGACATGGTGTGTGTGCAATCCATTGACGGCATGCTCACCATTGTGGACCACAACAAGGTACTCTTCCGACGAAGCATCCCACCCGATCAGTTCCTCCTGCCAAGTTGTCTGGCCTACAATGCCACGAGCGATGCGCTGCTCACGTGCAACGCCTCTCACTTCCTCCTTAGTTATTCCTTCCGTACCTTGGTCAATAGCAAAGGCTCGGAACCACAAGCTGATCGTGAGGAGGGCATCGATCACAGTGTAGGCAACAGCACACAACTCTCCCCGTCCTGGGCCTACAACCTTGGAGATGATGCCATTGCGATTGAGGTGTGTAGGCTGTCTCGTGGGCTCAGCTCCAGTGCAGACGGCGACATCATCGTGCTCTGCCCCTACGCACTGCACATTCTGGACCTTGCGGGCTGCCCACGCCTCACCCGCAAGTTGGACGTTGAGGCCCTCGCCTTGGCAGTCTATCCACTCCGCAACACTGGCGTCTTCAACGTGCTGGTCTCTTCTGCCAATGGTTCCATCAGCGTGTACAGCGACGTCTCGCTCGACTGGAGCGCATCGTTGAGTGCTGGCGGTGCTTCGTATCTCGCAGTGGGCAACTTGTGTGGGGTGGAGGGGATGATTCTGTGTCTCACCAATGACAATGAGCTCTCCATCAACTATCTAGGAACCGACCCAGCAGATGGGACCATTCAGCCCATGGAGAGTAAGGCCGCCACCTATGCCGAGATGGTGGATGAGCTTCGGGAGGTGCAGCTGAAGATTAAGCACATTCAGCACGAGCAAAAGAGTAGCTTCAAGGAGAAGGACCGCGAGGCAATGTCTTCTGAATCACCGAGTAGCAGTGCAGCTAGTCCTTTATCAGCCGGCCCCAAGGATGAGGAGCTACTGGAGACGGCGTACAGTCTCAACATGGGCTTGGATGTTGCCACGCTCTCCCTCCAACTTCGACTCCGTGAAGAGGTCACTAGCGTCTCCTCCCTGGACGAGGTGATGGTGCTTCTTTCCACCACTGCCCCGCTTCAGGTCGATCCACCCCGACTCGAGTTGGATCAACTCAGCCGTGGCAGACCACAAACGGTGACGGCGTCCGTCTTCGCACGCCAAGGCTACGACAACTGCGTGTTGCCCTCCTCGTTGGAGGTCTCTGTCATCATCCTCTATCGCCCACACTCGCATGCCGAGACCACACAGCAGAGCTTGACCTGCGTCATGCCTCTGATGCTCATTGCGCGGGCCACGAAGCCCATCAAGGAGCAGGCCTTTGTCATTCAGCTCAACACCAACCGATCACCACCTCCACGCCTGGACCAGGACCTCTTCAATGACTTCTCCATCAGCGGCCCGCTATCGGCCAGTGTGGTGAGCATCCGATACATGAATGGAGCGGATGCCACAGTTCTCGTCTCCAAGAACGCCGCACGCTTCAAGGTGCAGGGTTCCAGCCTTGAGGGGTTGTGGTTGCTCACCGCGGAGCTCTGCCGGCGCCTACGGAAGCTCTACGGAGAGGACCTCGTGATTGAGATTCCCGATGAGGTGCCACTGAAGTCCTTCCTCGGGGTCATTGACACACACATTCACATTCGTCGCGAGGTGCTGGAGGCGCAGGAGAACCTGGGGAAGGCGGCGCAGTTTTTCCGTGCGGTGCAGCGCCGGCTTCTGACGAGCTTCCGTGACCGCAATCCAACGGCGGCGACAAAGGCCATGGAAACACTCTTTCACACAAGCTACGGGGAGCTGCAACAGGGAACGGAGGCCCTCTCTACAGCCAAGGCGCGGTTGGTTCAGGCGAGTGCCATGCTGAATTGTTGTCTACGACTTCTTCACTGCCTGTTGCGGGAGAAGTACCACGTCTCGAGCCGTCATCCGGAGCTCGTGGACGTCCTTGCGGCCACTATGCAATGCACCATCACCGATGAGGCTCATATTGGTTGGGAGGAGTTCGCCGATGTGGCCTTGGAACAGTGTCTTGGCGTGAAGGCAACCAAACGATCCAACATCAAGGCTCTGGAACCCCTCCTGTCCTCCACCACACTGGGCAAGTCATTGCGCATGCTTGTAGAACGTCTTGCAAGCTAGGAGAGCAGATATGCTTGACGAGACGCTACCCTCATAGAGAGGGTCATGATGAGGTTGGCAATCCCAGTTGATTGCTCGCCTCCTTCTCTCCAATCCTCAACACACCACTACCTCACACTTCTTCTGTTGTTCAGACAACACACACGTGCTCTGATACTGATGCTTCTCCAAACCAACAACTTATCCTTCTTCTTTCCCGTCTCAATGTACGTAATTGGTGTGTTGGTCATTAGGACGTCGGAAGCATAGCTTCAGCTTGACACGAAGATGCCGGGCCCTCCAGGGTCTACGGTGGTGATCACGGGCAAGCGCAAGAAGGGAAAGCACCCCCCATTAGCAGCAGCAGCAGGAAAGCATGCAGACCCACAGAAGGGCTGCTCCTCTGGCCCGAGTGGCACCCCTCCATGCCCTGCACCAAATCAGGCACGTCCCTCCCATGACTCTCTCATTCCTGTGCCCTATATTTCACTCTGTGAGGCGTACAGCAGACTCTCCGGCCTCAACAGGTCCAGTGAGATGGCCCCCCACGAAGGAAAGCGAGGTGGAAAGCAACAAAAGCCAAACACCGCCTTCACATCCCGCTTCCTCTTCCCACCCAATGTCCGTGGCCTCGTCAACAGCAGCCAATTCTGCTTCATGAACTCAATGCTGCAGTGTCTCTTGTTCGTTCCTCCATTTGCCCAGCTGGCCGTGGCTGCCGTGACGGAGCCTGTCTGCTGCCCAACCCTCTCTGCCCTGGGCAAATGGATGCAGCTCTACTGGAGAACCCAAGGACGGTCCTCTGTTGTGCCCCCACGCCTTCCCTTCACCACGCGTCATGGCCCCACCTCTGGGGTCACGAATGTTGATGGCCATGTTCAGGAGGATGCTCAGGAGTTTCTTCAACGCATGTTGGAGACGATTGATGCAGAGCTTCTGGCCTTTGAACATCATTTGCAGCTCAATGAGTCCGTGACGGAGAAGGACTACCTGTCCATCAGTGGCGTGTCATCTCCACGTGCTCCGTCAGAGGTGAGTACCATTGGTCCCAGCAGCACCGCAGCCAGCATGAAGGGCTGGACGGTGGTGCGGGGCAAGGAGAAGCTCTCTGTTCGTCATCAGTCCGAGCGGGATGAGACCTCCATTCTTCTGAGCCATATCTTGGGTGGTACGGTGGAAAGTCATCTCGCCGGCAAGAACAAGCAACGTGACCGCGCTTCCGTCGTGGTGGAGAAGTTCTTCTCATTGCCCATTGACTGTGGCTTCAAGATGGAGTGCACCATTGAGGAGGCCATTGAGCGCACCATGACAACGGAACGTATCTACGATGGTGAACGTGACCGTGAGCTGAAGAAGACTCTCTCATTTGGTAGTCTGCCGCAGTTGTTGTTTCTTCACTTGCGTCGTTGGGCTATTACCGCAGAAGGTGAACTGGTGAAGCTGGACAACATGGTGAAGTACGGACGGTCATTGGTGATACCCAAGTCGGTTTGCTCAACCGAGATACCCGCATCACAAAGGAACTATCAGTTGGTTGCCACCGTAGTTCATCGCGGCAACTCTGCCGGTCAGGGTCACTACGTCACGTACCTCTGCACCCAAGCTACGGTGGTGGACGGCACGTCTTCTGCCGCTAGTGCTGAGGATCGGCCTTCACATCGTCCGGTTGTTTTGTGTAATGACGCCCGTATTAGTCTTGCGAGCTATGATGACATGATGAAGGAGCCAGGCTACTTTCTCGTCTATCAACGGGTGTGACGGGAGGAGGAGTAGGCGTCATTGCTCATTGCTGCAGCCATTGTTCGCTCAAGATACACCACTTCTGCACCCCCAATTGTTTCCGTGTTGCTGACTTGTGATCGCAACCCAGCTTTTGTTTTCGATGAAAAGTTCAGCATTCTCTATCTCTCTCTCTCTCTTCTCTTCGTGTAAAATCTGTCTTTGTGCTTAGATTGGTTGTGCACTTTTAGGTGTGATGGGTCGCCTGTCAGAGCTGTCTGTAAGCTCTGACGTGAGTCTGCAACTCTCCCCAGAGGAGGACAAGAAGGTTCATGCCTTTTTAGATGCCGTCGATATATCCTACCGATCATCTCCTCCACTGGCAGAAGTACTGAGAGATGATTTGGGCGAAGACGCAGCGGTTCATCCTGCTCATCACTATGCCCGTGCCTTTTTACGTACTCATGATTGGTGTGTGAAGGATGCCACAGCTGCCTCTTTAGCTTCACTCAAAAGCAGACGAGATGGGCACATGGATGCCAACCCATTTCCCGCAGTCATCCCGATTCAAGGATGGATTGAAGATGATGTTGCGCAGGACATTTTTCCGGATAGCGCACCACGTGAATCGAGCTGTTTGGATCGTCTGCACGTTGGCATCCAACAACGGCTGAAGATCTCACTTCGCCATTGGGACGTGAACGGGCTTCCTGTCATGTACATGCAATTGAGTGCGGCTGAAAACATCTCCATGTCTGCGGAAGTCAGTAGGTTTGCAGAGGTGGGACACAGCCCTAAAGGGGTACTCTTTGACTACGTGGCCCACGCCCTTCATGTGGCGGAGGCGCTTGCCATGTACCAACTACGGTTGGCGCGAGTCACTCCAGAACCTCCGAGCGGCGCCATCCCGACCGTTTCCATCGTCCTTGACGTCCACGCACTGCGTTTCTCTGACTGTTTCTCCTGGGGCTGCAGTACGTTGATGCAGGTTCTCTCCCAGCTCATGGATTACTATCCATTTCTGGTGAGCAAACTGCTCGTTGTAAACTGCGCCTCGTCCGTCGTCACGAAGCTTCTTCGCTCTCGCATAGCGCTCTCTTCCCGGAAGCGGACCTGTTTTCTTGCGCGCAAGGACTCCGAGGTTGCCCTGCTGACCTTCATTGACAGCGCCTATCTGCCCGCGGACTTTGGTGGCGCGGGCCCATCTTCCTCAGAGGTCAGCAAGGAGGTGAGTATCTTAGTGCATGACATCCATGACGTGGATACGGAGGAGTTCTCCTTGGAGATGAGTGACCGCGTCTTCAAGATCTTTGGTGTGGCAACCGGTGAGGAAGTTGTGTGGGACTATGCTACGTACAAGAACCGGTTCAAGCTCCGCTTCTCAACTTACTTCATCCCAAAGGAAGTGAGCGACCAGGCACGTTTGGATGGTCCAACGGACAAGGGACTGGCAAAGTTTCTCCACGAGCGCCAATCCTCTACCAAGGGAAACGGAACAATGACAGCTCCTGCATGCGGCACCGTCGTTCTCATTTGGAAGAACATGTCCTTATACGGAGGCATCCGTCTGCAGCTTCGCGTGCATAAAGACTAGCATTTCACACAACACCGGCGCGCCAACCAATCTTTTTTGTTCCGAGCCAACTTCAACGTTTCATATATTTGTGTTGACCCATGGCGCCGCTCCTATACCGCTGGTATGCTCGCTGTGGATCATTCACTCCCCCCCCCCTCCATACACGCAGATGTGGAACCCTTTGGTCATGTGTCCCTGGTCGGATGTGTAGTTCCTGTACACCCATACACCTCTACTCACCGTCCATGTTGCTGATCACCCCAAGGTTCATGTTGCTGCAGGTATTTCACCCCTGTTTGTTTTGTTTTTCTTTTTGGGTTTTGTGTTGGTGGTTGTAGCTCACGGCAGTTACCTCTTCTTCGTCGTGCAATGCGCAATCACAATCACCTCAACCAAGCCGAGCCGAGCCGAGCCGAGCCATCAGGCTCAATCACACGCTGTGCCATTGCAACTGCACGCTGGTCATTACACTTTTCATTTCCTTTTCGCGACCACAGTAGGTGATCTCCGTCATCCCTGTGATGAAAACCGCCAGGAGTTGAAGCGTATTTATGCGCTGCAAGAACATATGTTGCACGTTGGGTATATATGGTATATATCATGTTGCAGCACGTAGCTTGTTTTGCTCGAGTAGATTTCCCTGTTGGAAGCCCATCACGCCACATCTCCACGTGAAGGAGATTGTTTGTTGGTTGTTGTTGGTGCCGCTCTCGCAGTTCACACTATTTTCGCTTTTCACGTTGCTCCATTTGTGGTTGGTTTCGCCTTCTTTCCGTTCCATCAAATACTTCACCCCTAATTCAGTGTGTGTATGTGTGCGTCGCGATGGATGCGTCGCTGCAGTGTGACCCCCTCCCACCTTTTTTTTGGTGAATGAGGCTGCATTGCCCACGTTCCTCAGTCTCATTTTGACGCGGGCATCTTATCACTTTCAATGCATCCTTTCACACTGTTATGTTCAAGATGCAGATGCTCCTTGTCCACGCGCTAGAGGCCTAGCCTTGTAGTGGAGGCACACATGTAGTATTATTGGTTCTGCTAAATACTGCTGATTTCTTTTGTGGTTCTTCCTCATGTAGGTCACATAGCAACACACACTCATCTCGGAGAAGGATGACGGTACGCGTGAATAAAATCAGCCGTGTGGTGGAGTTGAGCGACGAGGAGGAGACCAAGATTACTGAATTCTTGGCTGCGCTAGATTCAAAGTATGTTCCAGCACCTCCACTGCTGCAGCTGCTACGGCACCGCTCCAAGACGGGCGTTCCTACGCGCGAGAGCCAAGAGCGCATGTACGCGTATGCATTTCTGCTATCCCGTGACTGGAACATGAAGAAAGCACTGCAAATGGCCGATGAAGCCATCAAGTTTAGGGAGAAGGAGCACCTTGATCAGTTCAACATGTTTCCTTCCGCATTCGCGGTTCGTGGGTGGCCTACTGGTGATGTGGCGGAGGATGTCTGTGCCTCCCGCCCGCCTCGTCCCGTCGGCCGCATTGACCGTGTGTGCGCTGGCATTGATCAGCACTTTAGCGCAAGTCTTCATTCCTGGGATAAGGAGGGTCTTCCCGTGCTCTATCTCATTGTGGGTCGCGCGGATGAGGTCAGCTTGCTTGGGGAGCTCAAGAAAATGGCCAATGTAGGTCAGACCCCGACCGATGTTATGTTTGAATATGTGCAGCACGCCGTGTCTGTGGGCGAGGTACTGGCCATGCATCAACAAAAGCTACTAGAAGAAGGTAGCCTTCCTGAGCTTCGATCTGAGGATGGTGTTCTACGCACAGTCACCATCGTGGTGGATGCGGAAGGCCTCAATTACAAGATGCTCTGGAAGCCAGCTCTGGACCTCTTCATGGGTTCCCTGGACCGAATGTTTCGCTTCTTCCCCGACTGTGTAAACCGCATCATGGTGGTAAACTGCCCAAGCATGGTCATGTTTGCCTACGGCATCGTGAAGGTTGTGCTGAGTAAGGCTGTGCAACGCAAGGTGTCCTTCTACAAACCAAAGGACACCGCAGAGGCACTTCGACAAGTGATTGATGAAGAGCGCCTTCCATCCTTCCTTGGTGGCACGTGCCGCTGCGCGGACCACTGTGTGGGCAGCTTCGACCCAGACTGTCCCAACCAACGTGCCGCCACCACCGCCTCCGGTGATGAACAGGATGGTGATGTAGCAACCCAGGATATCGTTCTCAAGGCAGGAAAGAAGCACTTCGAGGTGTTTGAGCTGGACAAGGGGGAGCAGGTGGTGTGGGAGTTTGTCTCAGAACAAGGCCACGGCGTCACCTTCCGCGTCTTCTTCGTCCCGTCACATGAGCCCAACGTATCCATGGACAAACCAAACGAGGAGAAGCTGACGCCATTCCTGACACGCCACGAGACCCCTTCTGAGGGCATGGATACCTTCACAGCCAAAGAGGCTGGCTCACTGGTTCTCCTGTGGGACAACAAGAAGTCGTGGTTTACGGCCAAGAAGCTACAAATGAAGGTCTTCAAGTGCCCTGTGGCAACCCTTCCACCAGGGGCATCCCCAGTTTCCGCCTCTTCGCCCACGATGGAGTCTCCACACCATCACGAGAGTGAAGTGATGCCAGCAGAAACTGTCTAGGCTTCTCTTCTCAACTTGTGCGACCCGTACTACCGTTGTTGCTTCTTTGGGCTCATCAACAACAGCAAAATCCCTCCAAAAATGCCTTTTTTCCCCTCCGTTACTTGTGTGCTTTCTTTTATCCCGCTTGTTCCGTTAGCTTGCTGTGGGGAGTCCGTGGTGGGTACCCAATGGCGTAGCGGTTGATGCTTTGTGCAGCACCTTGACGTACGCTTTGAGTGGCTGTGACTCAGCTAAACATCGGTTTCGAGTCGGCCGCACGACGCGTCACACAATCTTTCTTCCTTGTTTGATGTTTGTTGGGCAGTGCTGCTGAGTCCCACCTTTCGTCATCAACTGCAACCTGGAAACGGCAGATCAGTATGTAAAAACAAAATGCGTCTTCTTCTTGCTGTTGTTGCTGTTTGTATTTGGGTGTAGGTCATGGTAAAGCCAGAGAACATCGAGCCCTCGCTCCCCGAAGTCGATCCCATCACCAATGATCAAGAGGCCCAAATCGATGACTTCCTTCAACACGTGGAGAAGGCCTTTCCCGATGGGCTGCCACTGTTGCTGACACGAGAGGAAAGCACAGAACGGCAGCGCATGCTGGCGTACCGCTTCTTGAAGGCTCGAAAGTGGAAGCTGGCGGATGCACTCACCATGTTTATGAAGACGGTGGCGTACCGCACAGAGATGCAAATTGACTCGTGGCGATTGTTTCCATGCGCCTTCCCCATCCTAGGCTATGACATCACGAAGCTGATGGAGCTGGCGGATCGCATTGCTCCCAACCCCACCAAGTACCCTCGCTCAACTAGTGAGTCTTTTGATGCATGCTATCGTGCACTTCAGGCTTCGTATGTGAATTTGTACCACTTCTGGGACAAGGAAGGCCATCCTGTGCTCTATGATGGCTTTGGGAAGACCCATGCCAAGCAGGTCATTCGTGATTTGAAGGCCGCCACACCGCCAGGGAAGTCTCTCAAGGACATTGTGCTCCCCTACCACGTCTACATGAATGAAGTCCAATACTACCTTATTCGTCATGCCGATGAGCTCTCCCGCTCTCAGGGACGCCGTGCCATCACCGGCATTACTGTGATTCTGGATGCGCAGGGGCTTCACTTTGGTTTGCTAAACCGGCAATTTATTGATGTTGTTCGCAAGATTTTTGCCCTGGATCAGGACTACTACCCCGAGGTCCTTCACCGACTCTTCGTCATCAACGCACCCTACCTATTGACAGTTGCTTATAATCGCGTCAAGGGCTCACTGGATGTGCATACACGCAACAAGGTTGTCTTTTGTGGTGAAAAGGAGACCTCAGCGGTCCTGCAGCGTGTGATTGACTTTGACCACCTCCCAATGGAACTGGGTGGTCACTGCAACTGCCCTGGCGGCTGTCTGCCACGCTACATCCGTCCTGACATATCTGGTCCAGATGACTCCATGGATGAGGCCCGTACTGAAGAGTTCACCATCAAGGCCGGCAAGAAGGTGCACAAGCCTTTCCCCATTGAGGCGGGGATGGAGTTCTCGTGGGAGTTTGCCATGTCCTCGGAAGACACAGACATCCGCTTCTCCATCATCTTTGATGCGGAGGGGAAGGGGGCCACTGCGCTTCAAGTCAAGGCAGACAAGTCTGACGCCGATGATGGTTCATACCTGGCTCCATCCAAGGGCATAGTGACCATCACCTTTGACAACAGCTCGTCGTGGATTAGTGCCAAGACAGTTTTGCTCCGTGCTGGAGTTGGTTCTCCGTCCAGTGATGATATTCAAACAGCGGTCAGTTGATGTACCTTCTGTTTCGCTCCCCTTGCGCACGTTCGTTTGGACTCCTTGCCTGAACTGCGCTCACTCCACTATCTATCTTGGTCTTTTGGATTGGATGGCAAAGCATCCTTCATGACCTTGAGCATCATGTGTGTGCGGGCCAGACATTGTCTCAATCAATCACACTGCCCTCCCTCCTCCTACTCCTCCGGCTGCGTGTTTGTTTCAGGCTTGGTCCAAAGGATACAGGCCATGGAGCACCCAAACATTGTAGCAGAAACTACTGTCATTCTGGTATGTCTCCTCTCATCCACCATATGCAACACCCTCAGCATGGCAATCTCTCTCTTCCCTTCTTTTTGTTCTTTGGTTTTTTTTTCATCAAGCCTTGAGGCTCAATACACAGAAATTGTTGCTTCACTAGGCGTCACTTCTTTTGTAGTTTCACTTTGTTGCACGTGTGTGTGCTTGTTCTAGTGATTGAGTGATATTCTTTCTTGCTGATATTTTCATTTTCTTCTTTTTTTTCGTATTGTGGTGGTGATCCTTGTCGTTGTTTGTTGCTGTTTGTTTGTATCTTCTCAGCCGTTGTTGTGGCCATTGTGAAATCCGTCGTAGTTGGGGCGTGCTTCCCCCCCCCCCCTATTGTGGATGCTTCTTAGTCATGAATCGGCTCAAAGCCCTCTTACCGCACCAGCCCACATTCCTACCTCGCGGATGGGAGTGGAGGATGACCCCCGTGTTGCACAAGTCTGTAGGCGTGCTCGTGAGCTGCTCGGTACGGAGCCGTGTGCCATAACCGATGATAGCCATAGCCCTGCTGCACCGCCCTCTGTGGATGTTCTCTCTGCCTATCGATTCCTCGTGGCGGCCAAAGGACACATGGAGCACGCCGCACGGCGAGTGGTTCGGACGGCAGACTTCCGCCGGCAGCAGCAGCTCGATCGCATCCTGCTCTTCCCCTCCCTGTTGCCGATTCGTGGCTACAGTGAGGTGGAGATGTGCACCGCCTTGAACCTTCCTTACGTGGAGGAGCCCGAGTGGAACCCACTGGGGCGTTCCTCCAGTGACACGGAATCCCCCCTCTTTCGTGTTGGGCACATACGCACCCACTCCTATGGCTCGGACAGCGCCTCAAGTGATGCCACCTTCATCAAGGTGCCCAAGCAGAGCGACTTCGAGGCGGCCTCACAGCTCTCGTCCAACTCCACACGTGGCCCAGGCAGTGACAGTGAGCACAATAGGAAGAAGAAGAGGGGCCCCACATCGGTGGAGTGCACTCCAATCAAAGAGGCTGCCGCTGGGGATTGCGACAGCAAGCGTCCTCGTGCCTACGCAGAACGTTTGCGTGGCCTACTTGGAAATCGCTTCTTTGCCAGGGAACAGGCTGATTCTCACGGTGCATGTGGGTCGAGTGAGGCGTCAAGGAATGACTCCTCCACAGGCTCTGCGGCGGCACATCGTGGCCGTAGCACACATGGTGCCGAGTCCCTGCTGGATGACAGTGACCCTGATTTTGTAGAGGCTGCTTCACGTGCCGAGCACATTCCAGTATCCCTCCCTCCCGGGGTCATCAACTTTCACGCCCTACTCAAGCCTATCATGGCGGTCATTCTGAAGCACTGCCCCATATCCATCCACTACTGGGACAAGGAAGGTCGTCCTGTCATTTTTTGTAAACTCTCCAGCCTCAATCCACGCCTGCTCTTGGAGGAGCTCTTCAAGCTCACCCCTGTCAACTCCGACCCGCAGGCGCTCTGCACCCTCTTCCAGGCCTACACCATGGAGGTGGCACAACAGGTGGTCAACTACCAAAACCAACGCATGAATCACGGCAAAACGGTTGCGAGCCCCAGGGCGGTAAGCTCGTGTTTGGTGATTCTGGATTGCGCAAAGGCCAAGCTATCTCGGGTCTATCGCGGATCGCTCTCGCGCATCGCCAAGCCTGTTGTGGAGATGAGTCAGCAGCACTACCCAAACACAATGCACCGCATATATCTCATCAACTGCTCCAACGACGTTCGGTTATTGTATCACTTTTTTCTTGGAGTTTTGCAACGCAGTACGCGCCGGAAAATCTCCTTCTGCTCCAAAAGTAATGTGAAGCAGACGCTCCTCAAGCTGATTGATGCGCAGTATCTTCCAGTGGAGTATGGCGGCACCTGCACCTGCCATGGTGGGTGCAATCCTTCTGTGCACCAACACCAGCACACCAGGTCTTCCGTAAGCCTCGCCTCCAGCAATCGTGATGCAGGCACCACGGAGGAATCCATATCCAAGTATGACCTCGGGTCAGAATCTATGTCTCAGGGTATTGACAGCTCACCAGCAACCAATACAACAGTTGAGCAGGTGGCGGTCAAGCCACTTCGATGCCGCACCATCATCTTTGATGTGACCAAGCGCATGGAGATCACCTGGGAGTTCGTCGTTCGGAATAAGCGAAAGCTGAACTTCTCTGTGGTCTTCATCCCGGTTGGGGGAGATGGCAGCGTTGTCACCATCAGTGAGCCCAATCGATGCCGGGATGGTGCCGGTCACTTCATCGCGCCACGAGCTGGCGCCATCATTTTTCGATGGAGCAATCAAAAATCGTGGTTTTTCACAGCACAAGCCAATGTTCGTATATGCCGCTCCACGTAAATATTCTAGAAGACGGTTCTTCCGTGGAGCCTTGAACTGGAACGGTTCTAGTGAGTCTGTTTCTCACTACCCCACCCAACAAAAAAAAACGCATTTGCTCATTCCAATACCATGAGCACATGAGTGTAGTCATCAACATGATGAGACTTCTCCTCTTGCTACCCCCCGCTCTCTCACTCGCCCCCCCCCCCACACACACAAAACCCGCACACACGCGGACGCACGTCACTATACCTGCTTTCTTGTTACTGTTTTCTTGTTGTTCCTATTCGAGATATAGCGAGTGCGGATGGAACCAGTTGCTTGTGTTGACCATTGTTTCATCGCACAAACGCTGTTGCTTTGGACACCCATAACAGTTTGCTTTGGTGGTTCAGGAGATGATGTCGTTGAAAATGTAGTTGTTGTCTTCCACTTCTCTATGAACCGTTGAGGTGGAAGGTACTGGTCAAGATGACAGGACTTCCCATGTAGAATGATGTGTTGTACGCTGCAGATCTTGTTCATATTTTCGTGTTTTTTTTTTCGTCACCTCTTCTTCATAGCTCGTAAGGTAGCTTCCGGTTTAAGGCCGCTGCCCGTGTTTGATTTGTGGTTGTTTCAGTGCTCCCTTCACCACTGAGTGCTGAGTTGTATTTGAGTGGTGCTCTACCAGTCAACGTGATACCAGGATGTTCTTCAAGCTGACGCTGCAGAAGATCGTGAAGGTGTCACCAGCTGACCTTGGCAACTGCCTCAATCGTCGCCTGTTGATCTTCCTTAGGGATGAGGTGGAGCGTAAGCCACTTCCCTTAGCCACCGTGCACGCCACCGGGGCCTCTAACAATGGTCAAGCCAACATGAAGAGCTCCGCCATCATCGTGGCGGTGCTGGATATTCACGGAGCAGAGAACATCGTTGGCAAGGTCCTCGATGACGGAAGTGTGTCCTTCCTTCTCACCTATGATGCGTTGGTGCTGAAACTACACCGTGGAGAGGTGTTGGATGTGACGGTTAACCGAGTAAGCCAGGAAGGTTTCTGGGGTAGCGTGTATGGTGTGGGCAACATCTTTGTCAGTAGTGAGCAAATGTCAGAGATGTCTTCGGACATGTCCTACATGATGCACTCTGTACGACTTGGTGACCAGCCAAATGCGGAGTGGGTCTACGAGCAGGACAGTGGGTCTTGGCTCAGCGCGGATGGAACACGCAGTATCAAGGAGCAAGGTATTGTACGTGTTCGTGTGCTGGCGGAGACCCCACAATCGAACAACGGTATTGCTCTGGGAACGATGGCAGGGAGGTATCTTGGTCCGGTGTAGCCATGATAGATTAACCCTGTACCCTAAGGGTGTAAACAGCAAACAACGTGGGTGAGGTGATGGATTCTCGTGCATCGGGGAATCCGATGTTGTTGGTGGTGTGATGCATAAATTGTCTAGCTCGTGTTGTCTTCTTCTGTTTTTCCTCTCGCTTTGCGTTTCTCGTGTTGACGAGGCACTTATCGATCAAGGCTCTACGTAGTACGGCACCACTATTCGCTGATGCCCGCCGTAGCTCCAACCACGCAGCCTGCCGCCACATCGGAGCGGTGCGCCAATGACGCCAAGGGGCACTCACCCGTACTTCTGCGGCGCGTGGTGACCGGTCTTGCGATCGTCTCTGTGGTCGCTGTCATTTGGGGCATCGTTTATCACAGTAACCAGAAGGAGCGCCGCATGATGCAAGCAGCAGAGAAGCACCAGCGCCTATACTCCAGCTTGCGGGATGTGCCAGCACGGCGCTTTTCCACGACCGATGGACGGCCAACCACCGTTGAGAAGAGCCGAATCATGGAGAAGTACGGCTAACCTCTTCATGTGTGACTGCGCAGTACCTTCCCAATAGGATTCGGTCCCTGATTAAAGTAAGTTGTTGTTGTTGTACTGTCCTTCACTCGCTCTCCTCTGCTTTTTCACTGAGGCATGCAACCACTTGGCATTCGATGTACTCTCTCTCTCTATCTCTCTTTGTTTTACTGTCTTTTCTTTATTTCATTTGTGTTGTGCAGGGCCGTCTCCCCTTTCCGAGGTTTGTTCCGAGAGCGTTAGTAATACCCACACCCATACCCAACCCGTTAGCAAGAAGACAAGTTTTGTGCTGTTTTTTTTTTGTGATCCACAACATTACAACATAGGCAAGGAAGTCAGAAAGTTTGTATTTCAATCTTGAACGAATTAGTAGTGACGCCATTCGTGTTGGACCCACCCGTTGTTGCAGACAGTTGCGCACAGAAGAAGGAATACCGCTGAGACTGTGCTTGACATCGTTCAGTGGTATTTTCCCCGTGACGGTACTTGTGTTTGACACGTGTTTCTCAGAAGGTACGATTTTGTTGTCGTTTGCTGCTGAACATTGTCATCATCACACAAGAACAAGACAGACGTTGTTGATTTGTTTCGTTGGGTGAGTAACGGTGTGGTGTAGCTGGCTGCTGATCGGATTGGGTTAGGGAGTCCATCCGTCTCAGCACCGACCGCACGGAAAGGAGAAGAGATCGCGATTGGCACATAGCACGTGTCAGGTCGCGAAGCGGGGCACCGTTCTGTGCAGGTGCCAGCCCATTTATAGAGTACGGTAGGAGCTTTTGCAAAGAGGAATTTGTGTAAGCGTTCGTTTTTTTCTTGTTTTTCATCAGAGATCGGATCGTTCTAAAAGGCGAAGGACAGTATCGTGAGGTTGTTGGTTCCTTGTGTGAACGCTGTGTCCAGAACTGTTTTGTTTAGGTCTGTGTGTTGTTGTATTCTTGGGTGACGAAACATTCATTGACAGCGGCTGTCGCGACTCTACCTCTCGGGATCACTGCAGAGGAAGAGAAGAGCCACACCGTCTGAAGAACGTAGTTTGGTCGTATAGGTTTCTTGTTGTTCAGTTCAATTCACCTGCATGAGCTTGGTGAACTCCCCGCTGTCAGATGATTTCACTGCGGATTTTATGGAAGCAAACGTGGAGTGGCCAGATCCAGCATCCACCATTGGAGGACGAGCCTTTGCCGATCAGGTGATGGCCGAGACCCCTAACATCGCCCCATCATCAATATGGGATTGGAACAAGACCCGTTTCCGTGGCTGGAGCTCACCCGAGCCTCAGTCCATGTGGAGCGAGGACCCTGGTCCCATGTTGGCCTACGACGATGTCGAGGACGATGCCAGTCTGCCATCCTCCACAGAAGCTGACGATTTGTGCAAGAAGCTGCACCCCTCCACCAAGCCCCAGTCCAGCCCCTTGCACTTGGAGCTCACGGGAGGGGTGACGCAAAGCTGCGTCTTCTCCTCCCCCTTTCTGGAGAATGACGACGACAAGTACTCGGGCACACACGATGATTCCTCCGCCCAACTGGGCCACACCAGCACACAAGTGCTGCCAGAGAAGGTCCCCACCATTTCCCTCGCGGACCTGGGTGATTTGGGCTACGAAATCGGCTGTGGTGGCCCCAAGGGATCCAGCGTGTACAAGGTGTGCCACGAAGATTTTGGTGCGCAGCCCTTAGCCCTTAAGATCTATCGTGAGCATGTGTTGGAGGATGAGATGGACTTCATCCAAACCATGTACGATGCAGAACACGAGGCTTCGGGGTCACCCAATCGGCGTCAGCGCCTCGCACAGGGCCTGCAGCACCTCGTCATACCTGTGGCGGTGGTGGTGGATGAAGAGGGAAAAAACTGTGGGCTGCTCATGCCCTTGTATCAGTACAGCTTAGGATGCCTCCTGGAGAAACAAGTGAATGTTGGGCCAATGAGTCAGAGCTCCCTAAGCCTGCCGGTGGTTCCAGACTCTGACGAACGAACGCTACTCAGCGGGCAGCGTTTCTGCCCCACGGTGGCAACGGAGATCATCACTGCCATCTCCTACCAACTCCTGCAAGCCATAGCACTCGTCAACAGTGGACTGAGCCACGCCCCCGACGGGCTTGGCTTCAGCCACAATGACATTCATCTGGGCAATGTGGTGGCCAACCCGGACGGCACCGTTGCCTTGTGTGACTTTGAGCTTGTCACCCCCATAGTGGACCGTCGGCACAGCAAGAAGCGGCTCCCTCCCTTGTGCCGCCAATCCCCCAACGGCCTCTTCGCCTCCGATGCGGATACCTGGGCCTTCGCCCTCATCGTCATCAATCTCCTCACTGGTGTGGACCCGCTCTTCTCCAGTGAACGCATTCAGGATGACTTTGGTGATGGACCACTGCTTGCACCTTACAATGGCTGTGATGGCCCCACCCTCGACTGGGAAGCCAACATTGGGCCACATGTGGAGGAGCTACTGCTGCTGATGAATCCAAGTGGGGAGCGGCTTTTCCATGCGGAGCCGTTGCTCGCACTGTGTGGACGATGTCTCGTTAACCGCCCAGGTGCCACCGCAAGTACCGCAATGGAGCTGCTGACGGACCCTGTGTTCCATCTCTATCACACCGGTGAACGTTCCGCGGAAGCGGTAGTAAAGCAGTGGCTGGAAGCGGCATATGTGTGAAGAAGCAAGGGCCTGTCCATGGGTGAAGAAAGCAGCACAACCAGAAAATGTGGTCGTGGTTGTGTTCGTGCCAGATGGGCTTTCTGTTGTTCCCCCCCCCCACACACACACACCGTTGGTTTGATGGCCTGTGCGATCGCATCCTACGTTTCGCTGGCACGATTAGAGAGGTTCACCGTTGGCACATGTGTTGTTTGGGCGTTGTGCGTTGCCTATGACTGACTCCCCATGTTTAGGGCATAATTTTTCTTCCCTGAATGCTTGCTTTTTTTTTGATCCCGGAACACGCGGAGGAAGAGTGGGCATGTTGTTGTGTTGCCGCTCTTGATGTTGTGGATTTGGTCACTTGGTGAGAAGAGTTTTGGCAATGATGATGCCGTGCTATTGTTGTTGCTGTTGTTGTTGTTAATTCGTTGGTGTTTTTCACTCCGTCGTGGCGGTTCTAAGGCCTACCACCAGCAGACGCACGAATTGGCGCAAAAAAACAGGAGGCGTGGTGCTGATTTCTGCAGGCGTTCGTCCCAAAATTAATCGACGTTCATGCGTGCTGTTGGTGGGGCCCACCGCGTTCATGTACTCAGTCAGAGTGTGTGGACTGACGAGTGATGACGATATCTTTGATGCCGGAAGATACCCAATTTCCGCTTCCTTCTTCAAAACAACACAGATCTCATACACATCCCATAATGCTTCAGAGCACGGAAAACAAGGTGAGTTTGCTCGTTAATATTTTTCCCCTGTTGTGTTGGTACGTGTGTGTTTGTCATGGTGTTGCGTATGTTGGTGTGAGCAGCGATGTTGTTGTTGTGTTGTTGTTGTTGCTTTGGGGACTGTGCTCGTACGTGAAATCATCATAGAGCGGAATCGGATTATATCCAGTTGTTTCTCTCACCCTTCTTCTCCCTTCCCAAAGCCTTTTTGTTGTGTTCGGGTATCATCAGATATCCCCCCGCGCATCTGTACGCTCGACGCTCGACAAGCCTCACCGTATCGTTGTGGTGTGTGGCTGCCTCGTCACAGGGTGCGCGGAAGGATGTGTACGCGCTCATGCAGGTCTGTGCGTACTTTTCCTTCATGTCTTCGAAGCGGCATGTACAAACAATCTGACAATATACAAAACAAAACAAAAACAACCCAAAAAAAAAAACACTTTCCACTCACTTCTCTCTTCACCTCTCTCCGGGCGTTGTTGTTGCGTGTGAAATCGGTGACAACGTCGGTCGGTCAGAGTTCATCTCCTACCACCACCGCGCGCCAACAAAAATTGGAATCAGCGGCCTTCTTTTTCTCTTTATGCTGTGGGGGAGCTTGTGAAATGTTTTCTTTTTCTTCTTCTTCACTTGTCAGAGCCACAGTCACTCAAGATGAAAAGCCGATGTGTGCGGGGGATGAATCTCCGTTCTTGTGTCGTGTTTGTGGTGAGCAAAAGAGAACTTTTTTCTCGAGTGTCTGGTATGTGTGTCTCCTGTGTGAAGCACAGGTCACCTGTCTGTGTGTGTAAGGTATGCACTCATTGCTGTGTATTTTCTTTTCTTGCATTCCCCTTGATTTCTTCTTGTATTCTTGTAGTAGAGGTGATGATGCGAAGCTCACTTGTGGTTCTCCACCTCGGGGTGGTGGCCGCCTCTACCACGTGGCGGTGCCCTGCCAGCAGCAGCAGCAATCGCAACACCGCGGAATTTGCCCAACGCGTGGAGGAGCAGTACGAGACACGCTCACGTGCCATGACGAAGGTGGCCTGCTATCCCCATCACATCCTCACCCGTCCAGCACTTCCCATCGCTGGTCCAGACGACGTTCGCCGGCCACTCTTCTCCACACGCTTGATGGAGCTCAACAAGGTGGCATCGGATGTGGGCTGCATCTCCTTCAGTGCCCCCAAGGGTCACTGGGATGCTTCTGTCATCCTCATTAAGAACTCGCCCAATGAAGAGGAGTTTGAGGTGTGGGTGAACCCCGTTGTTCCTGGTTATGATGATCGCACTTCAGTGGCCCCCATGTACGGCATGTGGGAAAACTGCGTGTCCTGTGGCGCATGCCACGCGTGGGTGGTGCGGCCCCAGCGCATCACCTGTCGGGGTATGGATGCTCATGGAAATGAAAAGATGGAGGTGATGGACGGCATGCGGGCCCGGTGCCTCATGCATGAGCTCGATCACATTCACGGAAAGAGCATCATTCAGCAGGCGATGGGCCCAGAATTTGTGGTCTCAGGAATCGCCATGTGGCAGCGCGACCTGTGGCCGGCCAACTTTCCGTCCGCAGAGGCCTTCCACACGGGGCAGCACCAATTCTTTGACTACGTCACCAACACCGTTGTGATTCCGCCAGGTCTGGAGTGGTGGCACGCGCAGAGCTCCATGAATGAGTTCGATCGGGATAGGTTGGGTACCCGCTAAAACAAGCAAGTGGAGGCACCAACAACAGCTACTTCACTACTCACAGCAACATTTTCACACCTCATGAGCTGTGGGTAGGAAGTGTTGTGATGAGTGGGGGGGGGAGTAGTGGCCTCTGCGTCACCAAGGAGTGACTTCGTTACAGAAGGCGATAGGTACGTGTGATTGTACGAGTGACTGTATGTGTATGTACTACACAACAATGATGAGAGTATTCTTGTGTATGGCACGCTTTCCTTTTCCTTCACTCTTCTTCATGCATAACGCATATGCATTTTCATGCAGCAAGCAACAAGGGGGCTAGTAGTTTGGTGGCCGCTCACAACTAGTTTCGTCACTGAGCTTGTTTTGTTGTTATTGCCACGACCATCAAATGTGAAGACGGTGTGTGTGAGGTGGGCTGACATCACATTGTATTGTTGCTGCCCTCTCAGAAGTACGCGTGATGGTGGCCAACGACTTTGCCTCGCGGCTTCCTCTCATTGGCCACACCACCACACTTGGCTGGGATGGGGATGACTTCGCACGGGAGTACATGGAGTACCTCGTTCAACGTGCGAGGACGATCCTTGGCCGGCATGGGTGGCGTGTTGGATGCATCAAGGAGTTCTACCCGCGTGGCAAACGTTTGCTCGGCCTCAACGTCAACCGTGGCAGTGAAGTGTGCATCCGCTTCCGCTCACCCGAGGACAGGCAGGCTTTCCTGCCCTTCCCCGAAGTGGTGTGTACGATGCTGCATGAGCTCGCCCACTGCGCAATCTCCCGCCATGACCGGTCCTTCTGGGATCTTCACAAGAAGCTCGTGGATGAGTGTGAAGCACTGGAGGTGGAGCTTGTTGGGCGTGGGGCTGCCATTTACCCACGAAACGCACAGGGAGCCGGTTTGCGGATTGTGAGCGTGTATCAGGGCCACACAGCCAACAACAACAAGAAGAAGAGGACCTCTTCAACATCCACTCGCCGCAAAGCTCCCGCGACGTCCATCAAGCAACAACAGCCGCGTGGGAAGCAAACTGTGTTGCTCAACGATGCATTGCCAAGCCCTTCATCATCTTCTGCTCCACTGGAACCCCGCACAGGATTTATTGGAGCTGGCAATCGTCTTGGTGGTCTTCCCACACCACCGGCAAGTGCACTGCGTGACGTACTTCTCGCGGCCCTACGTCGCCGTATGGATATCAAGGATCCTGCCAATGATTGTGGTGATGATGAAGATGATGGCAGGGTTGTTGATGGTGATGTGGATGATGAGGAAGTGATGCATCCCGATCTCGCGCCCGATGAGGAACCCACGGATGGTGGTGGTTGGGCCTGCGAGCGCTGCCACTTTCACAACCGCAGCAGCAGCCACGTGTGTGAGTATTGTTCTGACTGGGTGGTGGTGGTGGATCCATCGCCCGAGAAGTCGGCTGGCAATGCCGCCACCGAGCGCGTGAAGGTGGTTAAAGAAGACGGCACGGGCCACACGGCCAACACGGCTGTGTGCATCGAGTCCAGCTCAGAGGAGGATGAGGTTGTGTAGGGAGGGGGGGCGATGGAGCTGCACCACTCGGGATCTCACGACGAATGATCACAGACAATGTTGTTCTGCTTCGTGGAGTTGTTTCACAACCTGCGTGATGGCCAATCTTTTTCTGAAGTTCTCATCCAAAACGTCCTAATCTTCTTCCTCTTCTTCCTGCTTCTTCCTTGCAGATCCTATCAACTTCTCATAGCCTTGGGTGTGTGAGAGGTCGTGTGCGGAGAGGACAGCCAGCTCGCGCACTTCATTCCAAGACCAACTCCCCCACACACAAACAGCGATTGCTTCTCTCCCTTGTGCAGCATGGAGGACTACGCCTACATCAACTTCTTTGGCATCGATGGACGCGCTGCCATGTTAGCGTGCGATCGCCACGGCGTCACCCCCGACGTTCTTCTCTTCCACTCGAAGAAGTCCTTCCGTGGCAACAACATGGAGGAGGAGCAGGTACTCATTCGCTACACGATGCGTGAGCGCTCACGTCAGAACATGTTGCGGAAGCTCCTCGCCGTGAAGACGTCCTTGATCGTGGCTGGCACGGTGGCAGGCCTGTGGAAGGAGCGGAAGGAGTTGTACCCAGACGCCCCAAAGGTACCAAAATTCTCAAAGAAGCAGCTGGCGAAGGCAGCGGAGTCTGTAGATACGGAGAGCGACCCGGATGTGATTGATGAACGTGGTAGGCCAAATCCGGCGGTGATGGCGGAGTTGGAGCGCAGCACCTCCCCAACTCCGCCTCCGTCGTCCTCCCCACCGATGCAACAGTCGCCCTTTTTGCTCAACGCAAGCAATCCTGCCCCAAACACCGAAGAAGCACCGCACACACAGCTTCTTGCGAGTGAGGCGGCCTCACCTTTTGCTGCTCAGCACGTGGAACACAGCACTCCTCCCCAACCTCCTGTGGAGGAGGTGCCCTTGTTCCAGGTGATGGTTGATGGGATGGAAGAGGAAAAAGAAGCCACAGACGCGACGCACGCCGTTGAGAAGGTGCCCTCTGCCACATCCTCATCCTCTCCACCGAAACCTCCACAGGTGATGCACTCCATCACTTCCCCTAGTGTGGCCGCCTCCACGCCCGTAGTTCCTGCCTCCTCCACCACCTCCTCGCACAAGGCGGTGGTAGCTGGATCACCAATCCATCGTGAGTGGTCAGTGCCCGCACCTCCTACCCCGTCCTCACCGCCCGCAGTAGTTCAGGAGGCTAGTCTTGGACAGACCCCCAACACGAAGGTGGAGGGCGAGGCCGGAGAGGCTGGACACAACCTCACTCCACCCGTGGTGGCCCTCGATGTACCATCGCTCTCCACCAACGTGGTGGTGGCCAATGCAACATCGGCATCCGCCTCAGCTGCTGCACAAGACGTGGATTCTGATCATCATCATCAACCACCACAACAACAACAACAATCACCACAGCAGCACTCTGTGGTATCGCCTCCCCCAGCATCCCAAGCCTCCGTGCACACAACCTCCATCGCGGCCACCCCCGCAGCCCCTACACCGGCTGAGGAGGCACAGGCCTCTGACGCACCCGCCATGAGCGCCAACCCGCGCAGCGTAACTTTCAACAACAGCGCGGTGGAAACTGGGGCCCTAACGCAGACGGAGGAGGAGCACACCGTCGGCACCACGCAGGCCTTTGAGAGCCCATCACGAGCCACCCCAGACTCCCAGCGGGATGGGCCAGAAGCGGGGGATCGCCCGGCGGGGCTGCGACCACGCCCGCCATCGGTGTGCAGCCAAACCCGCCGTGAGCGAGGTGGTGAGAAACGGGCCAGCAGCCTCCACTTCCTCCAGGCCCTCTCCGAGCGCCAACATCAGGCCCGTCTCTCCAGTGGCATGGCGCCGCACTACCCATCACCACCTCCCTCCCCGCCCATCCCCTACTTCGCACGAAACAAGGAATCTCTCCAGTGGGAGGATGAGGAGCTGGAGGAAACACAGAAGGAGCTCGCCGCCTACGGCCTACGTGCACCGAAGCAAGCGCGCATCTTCCGTCGCTATCGCAATGACCTCCAGGCGAGGGAGCGGGCGGAGCGGAAACAGCAAGAAGCGCAAAAACGTGAAAAGGCGCGGGCCGCTGCGCGGGCCGCCTTCCCCACGGCGGAGCGGCCACCACTGTGCCCAGCGGCGGCGGGGCCGTCGGCCAAGACCGCCCCACCCGCACACCATCTCGAGCCGCTCATCAAGGATAGCCACCAAAAGCAGCTGGAGGCCTTCCGTCGGGTGGCGATGGTTGATGCCGCGCGGAACAAGAAGAACTTTAGGAAGGGTGCCATGCTGGATAAGGATCTCGAGCAGTTCGCCACGATGGGCACCTTGGAGCATGACTTGCAGTTCCAGGCCAGCATTGGCAAGAAGCAGCCGCGCGAGGTGGTGGTGGCGGCGGTGGTGCAGGCCCGCGCCGCACACAAGAAGTCGGCCACCCGCTACGTTGATCGGCAGTGGAAGATGGAGAAGAGCCTCGATAAACGCGTCCTGCGTGCCCTTGACAAGGCCAAGACACACAAGCAACGAACGGAGGTGCTGCACAAGGAGGTGAATGCCAGCCGTGCAGACATCTCCCGCATGCATCGGGAGATGGCAGAGCGCCGGGAGCAGCGACGGCGGCACCGAGAATTTGTTCGAACGGAGCGGCGGCATCATCGGGCCGATGAGTTTGTGCATCGCAATGATGGCATGGCGCTGCAGAAGCGGTTTGAGCACGATAAGGAGGCGTTGTTCCGCCGAGACATCAAGCAGAAGCTTCATGCGATGGATACGCGACGGGATTGGGATCTGGATGTCTTGCGCAGCATGACTGAGGATTGATCTCTCAGACTGTGCTCACACATACACACACCGTTTCTTGTGTGTGGGTTGAAGAGCGAGGTGGTGGTGGCAATGTGTGTGTGTGCGTGATGCCCCAATCGCACCATGTGCCACGGTTGTTGTTGTTGTTTTTCTTTGGATGTACCTTCTTACGGTCTAGACTGCACATGTATGTAGTTGTGCGTCAGTACGCGAACCCTTCACCAATCCGTCTTCTTCTTGTCCGCCACCATCCTTTCATGTGGTGGAACACACACAATAACATGGCATGCGCACAATGGGTGAGTCTTTCAAGCACACATTTGGTATCCTTGTTTCTTTCTTCTTCTTCTTATTCTCTTACTTCTTCATGAATATGGATCTCCCCACAGACCCTCAAGATGGCATCCGCAACGCAGGATGTGCATGAGGATCCTTCAAGGGCAGACAACTTTGCCCAGCTCGCCGCGGATGTCAGCAAGACACCCTTGGTGCTTCTCAAGAAGCCTCAAGTGATTCGGCTCCTCCCCGACCTCATCCCCACTCCACCAACAACAGCAACATCCGAGACGTTGTCCGCCTCATCCTCCTTCTTCCCGCCCCCCATCGCATCACCGTACACCAAGACGGCACCCTTCTTGGTGGCCCACAACCCCTCATACACTATCCCCGTGAGTGAGCCCATCAGCTTCCTCAGCTCACCCGACGTCTTTGCCTACGACAACGCCCCTTGTGCGAGTGCCGTGGAGCTCCACGTCTATGACCTCACCCGCGGCAGTCTTGCCACCTATGGTGAGGACATCCTCCACATGAAGATGGAGGGCCACATGATTAGCCACTCGGGTCTCGTCTGTTTTGGCATCGAGTATTATTTTGAAGGGGGCATTGCCATGTGCAAGCCTGGCGCAACACGCTTTGGGGATGGCTTCACCACCATCCCCGTCGGCACCACCACGCGTTCGTTGCCGGCCTTTTGGTCGTGGCTGCGTGAGGAGGAGGCACGACGCTTCCAGGTGGATGACTATCACCCCATCCGCTTCAATTGCCATCACTTCACGAAGGCCGCGGTGGAGTTTCTTCTCGGGGAGGAAGCGACGGCCTACCTCAACACCCTCATCAACTCTGTCCGCAAACTCAGCGCAACTCCCATTGGGTCAGCGGTGAGTGAGCTCTACGGCGTCTTCATCTCCGCCTCCCTCGCGCTGGAGGCTCGCGGCAGGTGCCGCCTGCTCGACGACAAGATTAGGTACGAAAAAACACGCCGCATGTGCGCGGATAACTTGGCCGTCCAGCCCCCGCCGATGCGGTTAGTCTTCTTCGCCGATCTGGCCTCCTCGGTGGCAACGACAACGATGGAGCAGGTTCTGCCCTACGTACGCAAGGTGGCTGGAGAGGCTGGGGTGGTGCAGGTGCGCACCTTCATTTCGGAGTGTACGTCATCGAAGCAAACGTTGAATGCCCCATGCGTCGAGGCCTTCATTCACTGCGTGCATGCCGCGATGCTCGGCACCTCCTTGGATGTGTGGGGGCCATTGCTCAATGCCCTGCGATTGGCGGTACTACACAAGGCCGTCTGCATCGGGGTGGCCAGTGGCCCGCTGATGCAGCCCCTCCTCCGCGCCGCGAGAGACCTCCCACGACTGCCCAACGCGGCGCAGCTCAGCTTTTTGCGTGTGTTGTGCAATCTTGGCTCCAGTCATGTCGGGGCCATGGCACTGGCAGACCAAGAATACCGCGCGTCGTGGATCTCCGCCGTGGGGCTTGGCCTCCTGAGCGGGGAGTCTGGCATCGTGTATACCGCCGCGTGTCTCGCTCACAACTTGGCCATCATCATGCTCACCGCGCCCATCTCCATTCGTCTCGAGACCGCGGCGGGCAAAGACTGTCACGGCAACCGTCTCGGGAACGTCATCGTGCATAATCTGCGTGCGCGCACGGCGGAACAACTTCCAGAGCCAGCGCTGAATATGTTGCTGATGGCCCTCTACCAGCTCGTGTCGTGCTGCCACCTCAACCCGCGATTCACGCAACTGAGCACCGAGCCGTGGTTCATGAGCCTCATCACGCGTTGTCAGTCGTCGGAGTCTGTGGCACTCATCTCGATGATCCGGGAGATGTGTGTGTGATGGTGTGATGGTCACCTTGCAGAAACATTCGGTTCTGATGTTGTGTTGCACGTTTCTCTCTTCATTGTTCGTCATGTGCGCTGCGCCACTCATCATCATCATCATCATCCATCTTTCCTCCTTCATCTCACTCTCTCACTCTCACTCTCTTCCCAGCTCATTTATTGTGCTAGTTGTTGCACGGCATGCTCCACGCCGCTGTGGTTCCGAGCCTCCCCGCGACGGCAGCAACCCACTGCGTGTCTGGCGTCTTCACCCCGCACCTCCACCCCGATGAACGCGAGGTGGTCGTGGTGCGACAGAACATTCTCACTCTGTATCGCTATGACCCACACACCGTGGCAGCCGGCGATGCCTCCTCCTCCTCTCTGATGCGTGTGGTGATGGAAACACCCCTTCACGCACCGCCCAAAGGCATCGCCGTCTGCCGCCCTGGTGGTGCCAGCGTGGATGTTCTTGTGCTCCTGATGGACGACTTTCATCTCTCCTTTCTGCAGGCCAACCCACTCCTGTTGCAGTGGGATGCTGTGGCACTGGTGCAGCTCGACGACCGGCCCTGCATGGGCGAGGCCGCGGAGGTCATTGACCCCATCATCCGCGTGGATGCCTCCAAGACGCAGGTTGCCGTACTCGTTCGCGGTTCTCACCTCTTCTTCTTTCGTGTACTCCCCAAGACGAAGGATGGAGCGGTGGAGGTGGTGGCCGAATCATCGTTAAGCACCACCACGGCAGCTGGAACGGTGCCACAGGGAGGCTCGGCAGATACACCTGGCGTAGCGCTAGATGCATGGAGCGACGACGAAGATGAGCCCAACATCAACAACAACAACAACAGCAGCAACGCCCCTCCCGCGGCGGAGGTTGGCCCTACTGGCAGCCCCACACCCGCTGCCGATAGCCCCCCATCCGCCCCCATCACCCACGACGTGTTGGCCATGACCTCCATTGCGATGCTGCACCTTCGTAGCCTCGAGCCACGGCTGCGCAACGTGCGCGACATCGCCTTCGTGGAGAGCACCGGGGAGCCCCTCCTCGCCTTCCTCTACGAGCCGCAGCCCGTCTGGGCCGGCCACGCCAAAGTTGTGGAGTGGGCCAGCAAGACGGTTGAGTCGCGCCTGCTCTCGTGCTCCATCATGTGGGTGAAGGTGGCGCTGAGTGCGGGTGGGGCGGCCGACTTCCTCGCCATTGGCGATATTCACCACCTCCCCTTCAACACCACACACCTGGTGGCGGTGCCGGCCTTTCATCAGGTGCCCTCCGCGGTGATGGGCTTCGGCCCCAACGTGTGCGTTCATGTCAGCACCAAGAGCGTCTTCGGAGCCTACTGGAACGAGGCTGGCCATGAGGAGGCCAAGTGCGCCCCAAACGCCAACAACCTCTATCACCCCATGACGTGGATGGATCCGGCCCAGGAACGGTCGCAGGAGCTCATCCGCACCAACCTCGATCTTGCCAACTGCACCGTCGTCCCGCTCACGACCACATCACACGCCGTGGAGCTCTCCTTCCTCGTCTTCACGGAGGAGGCAGGAACGGTGTTGGAGTTGGTTGTCTCTGCTGATGAGTACAAGGTCAGCACCATGCGCGCGCGAATTGTGATGGCCGACTGCTTCTGCTCCTGTTGGGCGGCAGTGGGTGCGGATGCATTCTTCCTTGGCAGTAGCCGCGATGACTCACGTTTGGTCGTCTACGACCGTCGCGCGCCATCACTGACGGTGCGGCAGTCCTTCTGGGGCCTCGGGCCCATCCAAGACATGGATGTGGTCGATGGTACCTCCGACGTGAAGGAGTTGTGCGGCCGATTTGTAAATGAGGATGTGGAGCAATCGCCATACGCCGCCTTGTACCAGTCGGTGGTGCTCGAGCCCGCCCCACTCATGACGACGGCGAAGAAGCGGGAGGTGATGGACGTTGCTCTCTGCACCGGCCTCCACTCGGCGGGCGCACTGAGTGTGCTGCGCCACTCCATCCGCGACAAGGTGTTGCGCAAGGAGTCGGTGAATGCCACCTCCGTCTTCTACATTCCCTCCTCATCCACGGCAACGGATGGTGCTGACCAACAACAACAACAACAACAACAGCAGCAGCGTAAGCGTGGACGTGAGGATCGTCGTGGTGGTGGTCGCGATGACTCGCACCTCCTCCTCACAGGCCGCAACTTCTCGCTTTGGTTTCTTGTTCGCCGTGCCGGATTGCAACAGGTGAAAACCTTCGCCCTCGACATGAACGCACGGACGATCCTCGCCACCTCCCTTGGGTGGGCCTCGGCGGTGCTTCAGGTGACGGGCACGGAGCTGCGTCTGGTGTCGGTGGATGGGAAGCAGAAGCTGCACACCTTGGCACTGGAGCCCTTTCTGGGTGAGGAGACCGCGGGCAGCGACGGGGAAAAGACTCAGGTATCAGCCGCCATCCTGCTTCCGTCGATGCAGTCCCTCATTCTCCGCAGCACCAACGGGAAGTTGTTGGAGTGCTCCTTGAAGGATGTGAAGGACCCGAACCTATCGTGTAAGGTCATCGCCACCGACGTCGTGGCCGTCGCCGCCTGGGAGGCACGTCAGCGCTTGGTGGTGATGCAGACGCACCAACTTGTGTTTTTGGATGCCACCAGTGACGGAGCGTGGAGGAGCGTAGCACGCTTTCCATGCTTTGACGCCCTACCTCCCTTTGCGTTGGATGGGATTGAGGCGGTGTCAGCCGGTGGCACCAAGACACGTGCATCGAGTCGCAATCCCGCCATCACCATCACCCACATGGCGGTACATCCGTCAAGCTCCCCCAACGCTGTCGTGGAGGCGGTCTTGGTCGTCGTCACCTCCTCTGGGGAGCTGCAAACCTACAACTTCCACCCGAAGGACGTTCATGGGCCACAGCGTCTGCTGAAGGATCTTCATCACCTGCTCGATGTACGCGCCGACAATGACGCCATTGAGTCCATCGAAGCCAAGAAACAACGTCTGTTGGAGGAGAAGGCGAGGCTGGCGGAGGAGGCCGACCAGGCCCGCAACACCAGCGCGCGCTTGGCAGCCTTCCATGACCTGAATGGCCACGATGGCATCTACGCCTGTGGCCAACACCCCATCTTCTTGATGGAGGAGGCCGACAGCGGGCGCTTGGCCCTTCATCACCACAAGGTGGCGGACGCGGTGCGGGGCTTCTCGCCCTTCCCCTCCATGGAGCTCCCGCACGGGTATATGTACTGCAGTGAGGGCGCCGTCCACGTTGCCACGATGCAAACGTTTGGCTCCTCCATTGGCCATGGGTGGTGGATGAAGCGGGTGCCCCTCCACGCCACCCCACACCACGTGGTTTATCACCCCGCCGCACAAGCGTGTTGCGTCGTCACCTCCCACCCTGCCCCCTTCTCCCCAAAGAAGGCACCCTTCGATGTGCAGATGAAGGTGTACGTGGATGAGGAGGGCAAGAAGCACTCCTCCATCGTGTCCGCCGTGGCCCTCCCGCCCATCCCGAGCAACGCCGGCCTCCCGGTGCCCCTGAACGACCGCTTTCAGCTCCGCCTCCTCTCCTGTAGTGATTGGTCCTGTGCCGATGTGCTCGAGCTCCAAGAGAATGAGCGGGTGCTCATGGCGCAGTGTGTGGAGATTGATCGCCAGACCGCCTTGGATGCATCGGCGGCACCCACACGTGCCCCCATCTTCGCCATCGCCACCGCCTTCCCACTCGGGGAGGACGTCATTAGCCGTGGCCGTATTCTGTTGGTGGCGGTGCAGCACCGCCCCAGCGATGGTAAGGCCCACTTCACGATGCTGCATGCCGAAAACACGCAAGGTCCGGTGACGGCCCTGTGTGCGATGGAGGGCCACATTACTGTGGCCGTGGGTGGCACCATTCGTGTGCTGCACTACGACACCATCAAGTCCCAACTCACCACGGTGTCCATGCTCTACGCTGGTGCCTACGTCTCACGCCTCACAGCGTTTCGGGAGTACCTCATTGTCGGGGATCTCTATCACTCCGCCACCATGGTGCGATTTAGCGCCACCAACCACACCTTAACGGTTCTGGGCAAGGACTATAACAACTTCTCCATTGTGGAGGCGAGCATGCTCTTTCAAGACCGTGCCTTTGGCATCATCACCACCGACAGCGACCGCAACCTCTGTGTGCTGGGATATACCCCCAAGGTGTTGGGCGCGGAAGGGGGCTCCGCCAAGAAGCCTGCCAAGGTGATGCAGGCGCAATTCTCCGTGGATGCAGAGTTCCGCTCTCCTGGTGGGAGTGTGGTGAAGATGCTCCGCCTGCCCTCCCTCTCCCCTTCCTCCAGCCTGGGCCTCTACTGCACCAACTATGGAGAGGTGGGCTACTTGGTTCCCGTCAGTGAGCAGTCCAACAAGACGGCGCAGTGGGTGGCAACACGCGTGGAGATGGATGCCGCACACGTTGGCGGCCTCGCACCGAGCCTATTCCTCGGTCTATCGCAGACTGACGCACGTCACGCCATCCGTGCGAAGGAGCGCCTGATTTACACGCCACTGTTGGATGTTCTTCTCCGCATGGATCTGCCCATGCGAAGTACAACGGCGGCCCGCGCACTGACGCAGCTCGACCGTGTGGCACGTATACGCTCCTCCATCCTGGAAGAGTGTCGGGCAGTGTTGTAGGTCAAGGAGGCTAGACTAAGATGATATCATTTAAAAAAAAAAACACAAAAAAACCAACAACGTGGGGCTGTGGTGAATGTGTCTGTGTGTGGGATGTGGAATGTTGGTGGGTAGCGTCCTCTCATGATGATGGCATCTCGTTCTCTCTCTCTCTCTCTCTCTCGCACTTTTCTCCTTTCTTCTTTGCTATTCGTGGATAAGCGTCGCGCACAGATTTGTGGTGCACCTTCGACGTGCCACCAACGACAATTCTGTGTTTTCAGAAAACGTTTTGCCTACGCGATGCGGTCTTGTTGGCCTCTGCGTCAAGCTCGCACATTTCGTCCTCATCTTCACACCGCCTCATGCACCGTGTGTTCCGGGGTCACGCAGCCTCCGCCCCACACAACACCAACTGTGCCCACCAGCAGCTCCAACATTATCAGGCCATCTAGCTCGCCCGTCATCCCTAAAGGTGCGAACTCGTCGCATCGTCTTCCGCACCACGACACGCATGCGTCTGTGGAGGAGCATCGTCGGCGTGGCTTGTTGGCCTGGCAGGAACAGTTTCGCTCCCGCACAGGACCCACACCCACACAACTTGAGGGGCATTGGGCCGCATTTCATAACTCGGATGTGGAGCTCACCGACGACATTGTGAAGGGTGCCGTGGAATACCTAGACTCTTTCTGCACCCACTCCGTCGAAGGAGGAGCTCAGGCACCCACTCCTGCAGAGAAGGGAAGTCGGCTTGTGCTTCCACGTGTGGTGCGCCTTCCGCTGGACGTGCCCATGACGGTGGGTGGTGGTACCCAGGCCCATCCTCTTCCTACATCCAGCACCTCCTCCTCAGACAACGCTTTTGTGTTGATGGTGAAGAAGGCGTTGGGGGATGATGCTGCGGCAGTTCGGAAGCAAGTTTCTTTTCAGAATGCCTTGCTGGACTTCCAGCGTGTGTGCGATGGGGTGGGGCTGCGCTTCTTTCTGGCATGTGGGACAGCCCTCGGTGCCCGTCGTGAGGGCTTCTTCATTGCACACGACACCGATGTGGATGTTGGTGTGTTTTTGGAGGATTTGATGGCACTCGGTCAGACGGCGCAGCAGCTCACGCATGGAGAGAGCTCCGAGGCCTCCATGCTCGGTGACGCCGTGCTCCTCCTGCTGAATCACCTCGCCATGGATGATGCGGGATTCACGTGCTTCGATGTCTGCGGTGAGGTCGCCCGAGGTCTGGAGCTGCGTCTTCTTCACCGAGCGAGTGGGGTCCGCGTGGATGTCAATGTGTTCTACCCACCCATCACCCCAGAGGACGACTCACTGGTGGCAGCACAGGGTGCCTTCGTCTGGGCCTCCAGCTTCTACGAGGAAGCAGCACAGCGGCAGCACCACATGTACCGGTACCGGCATCGCCCGTTTGGCGAACATCTCGAGCGGATGCGTTTCTGTGCAACAGACAACCACGCCTCTTCAGAGGCTGGATTTTTGGTACCGCCTGTGTCGTACCTGGAGGAGTCCTACGGGGATGATTGGGCCACGCCGAAGGCCTTCACTTACGTGGAGGGGCTCGCGGGGCAGTTCCGGAACATCATCCCGGAGTAGCACGACTGTGCGCGCATGGAGCATGAAGTGCTCCCCCCCCCCTCTCGCATGCAATGGCAGGACAATGTGGTTGTTTGTTTATCACAGGTCTAATATAGTTGCTGTAACCGCACTCAGCAGCATCTTCACTCTGTGTATGCTGGTGTGTTTGTACCCAAGGTGCACCTCTCTCTCTCTCTCTCTCTCTGCCTCCCATTTTCCTGATCATGTACGTGTGAAGGCCGTTGGCTCTGGGTTCTGTCTTACTTCGACCTTGCTCAAGCTACAGCCACCACCACACCCCTCCCTAAGCGGTATTCTTTGCGCGACGTGAATTCGTAGTATTTGCCCTCCAGACACAACCTCTAGCACAGTGAGCATAGCCATGTATTCCCCACCTAATGGCGGGTACAACGCGGGCGGTGGGCCTCATGTGCATTCGTTTCGCCACCCAGTACAGTCAGGAGGACCAATGCATGGCGCACACATGGACCCCAGCACCAACTTCATGCCCTTTGTTCCGTCGTTCCATAATAATGGGGGAATGATGGCGCCAAACTATGACCAACAGATGGGCTACGGGCCGGCATATCCGAGCAACACTCCCGCGTACCCCAAGGACGTGGATAGCAGAGCTCCGCCAAAAGAACCGAAGAAGGAGCTGAGCATCACGGCGAAGCCCTACGTTCCGTCGTTCCCCAGCGACGTGAATCCGAGAGCGCCACAATTGGATACTCAAATGGAGCGGAACATTGATGCCAAGCCGTTTGTGCCTTCCTTCGCCAGAAGTGTCCCGTATCACCCACAGATGGAACGGAACATGCCTGCCATGCCGCCCTATGGGAGGCCCTACATGCCCCCATACCCCAACAACGCGAATAGCAGAGCTCCACCACCGCATGATTCACGGTTGGAGCAGAGCATTGACGCCAAACCCTTTGTGCCGTCCTTTGTCAGGGAGGCACCTCAGAATGGCCCACAGATGCAGCGAAACATGGCTACGAAGCCCCACGGTCCTCCATACAACAATGGCGTGAATGGGGCACCCCCACATGTGCCATCCAAGGACAGCGCGCCAACAAGCCACACAAGCACCAAGCCGCCACCAACAACAACCTGCGAGCCAAGTCCTTCGAATCCCTTGGTGGTCCTGCTCTACGGCAATAGGGGGGCTGGAAAGAGCACGCAAGCCAAGCTCTTAGCCACCAAGTACAACCTACTAGAGCTGTCCTCTGGAACCATGTTCATGGCCAACAAGCAGCCCTACATTGAGCTTGAGCGAGTTCTGCAGCAGCACTTTGGCCCCAACAAGGAGGAAGGAGGGCCGACCTACAACGGCGTCGTCCTCGACCGCTTCATTGTAAACAGCGAGATTGATGCCTACTACGTTCAGCATGCACTGGATTGCGTTCACCTTCCAGTGCCCATGGTGTTTTGGTTGAAACTGAACCCCGACGTGGGCTTGGCTCGTGCCCAACAACGCGACAACGACGCGGGAACGGTGAAGGGCACCAACTCCTTTTGGCGCATTGTGGAGCAACGGGCACAGACCACAGTGACGGAGAAGGTCTACGAGCCTGCTGGCTGTGCCACCATCATCGAGTGTGAGGACCAAACCGCCGAGGCGGTGTCGGCGCAAATTGAGGCGGTACTTCACCGCAACTTTGCCCAGGACGGTCGTCCACCTGTGCAGCTCCCCACCATCCATCCCGTGGGCCACCCCCTCTCCCTCCCTTTAGCACTGAACACAGACTATGCCACCTTTCACGATATCGTGAAGGCGGTACACGCTTGTATTGGCAACCACTCGGGTCGTGTCGATACCTCGCCCCTCACCACCATTGGCAGCTACCTGGATAGAGGCTTTTTCCGCATGATGGACCGCGTCAAGTCGTCCATGTACGCCACACCAAAGGCTGACGGTCAACGCTTTTTGGTGGTGAAGCACCGTCAACGTGGTTTCATGGGCATTCCCATGGCCTTTAACTGTGCCTTCGACTTCAGCCCCCTCTTTCACAACCCAGATTGGTACACTGACACGGCACAGGCCTGGAGCAGCAGTCCAACGAGTGAGTTGGAGGTGATGCTGGACTGCGAGTTGTTGGCGCCAAACGCGACGGAGGCCCCGCAGCTGTTCATTATCGACTTCCTGTACTTTTACGGCAATGTTGCCAACGCCACCAAGTTCCAGCGTCGCTACGAGCATCTCCAGAAGTGGATCGCTCGACGGGACGAGTTAGCCAAGGGCGACGTGGCGGCGGGGATGGTCGGTGTGAAGACCTACGTACCCATCAACGCATTGGGTGAGCTCCTCCCTACCCTGGAGGACGCGTCCTTTCCCATTGATGGCATCATCTTTCAGCACAGTGGTTTGTACCGCTTCGGCAAGGACACCGCCCTCTACAAGTGGAAGCCACGTGAGATGTGCACCGCCGACTTTCGTTTAACAGGCGGTGTACAGGACGCAGCCACCCAGTCATGGTCCTTCTCCTTGAACGTGTCGGACTGCGTCAATGGGGTGTGGGGAGAGGTAGCCTATGCTGGGGCCACAGCCACCTTCTCCAAGGACGAGGTGCTGACCAACCAACTTCACGACAACTCCATCGTGGAGCTCTCCCTGGATCACGTGGACCTAAATGCAAAGAACACCCTGTGGAAGTTTCACCGTGAGCGCTCCGATAAGTCCAGTCCCAACCGCATGAACATTGTCGAGGCGATTGTGAAGCTTCACCACATGACCTATGCAGAGTTGGTGGAGAAGTGCAGCAAGGTGAAGTTCGTGGCGAGTTGACTCGTCTCACCCCTGTTGGCCTTCCTCTCTTCGATGGGACTCACATACAATACGCTTCTTCGAGTAACCAGCATATCCGAGCGCAGGCGGTGCGGCTATGCCACGCTAACTAGTTTTTTTTTTGATCACTCTCTCCCTCTGTGTGAAATTCACTCATTGTGCTCGCTCAGGACGTACACCCTGGGACCTATTCACGACGCACACCACCAATCTCCTCTGGCGCACACACATGATTTCTTCCCTTCTTCCTCCATTTTTTGCCCTTATTTTCCATATCTTAGTTGCTTGTTACGTCCATAAAACGCGTCTCTTTTTGACTTCTCTTCTTTATCTTTCTTGTGGCCATCGGAGGTTACGACCAACCTCCACTCTAGTTCATTCCCCCTTCGCAACCCTAACCCACACACCTCCCGCGCAATACCAACCGCAAGCATGCCCGGAGAACCAGGTTCGGGCCTGAACCCGGAGGCCAACCCGTTTAATATGTCCGCCCCTGTGTATCAAACGATGGGTAGCTATAACACCCCGCAGTACGGGGGCCAGTACGGTGGCCAACACGAGTACGGCAGCATGGGCATGATGCCACCCTACAGCCAAGGGCCGCCCATGGGCAATGGCGGGATGTACCCTCCCCGCATGTACGCACAGTCCATGCACGAAGGCGGAGGACACCCGCCATATGGGCCGAACCGAAGGGGCCAAAAGCCCCACAATTTCGCTGATCCGCGCAAGCACCTTCCCCCACAAGCCTATCAGGGCTACCACCCCTCTGGGCCTGGACGTCAGCCTGCCTACAACAACAACGCCCCGCCACGGTCCATGCACATGAGTCAGAACCCCAACCAAGCCAACTATGGCAACAACTACGCCGCAGATGCAGCAGCAGCGCAGGAATCACAGTCCGCGCAGCCCAAGGATGGTTCCGGCGTGCGTGTCCTCTTGGTGACCGGCTACCACAAGACGGGAAAGACCTCGGTTGCCAAGCGTATCGCCGAACAACGTCAGTACACCTACGTTGCGCTCGCCCCGGTTCCTGAAGGCGTGGAGAGTGCCGATTTTGTGGCAGGTCGCTTTTCCCCCCTCACTCAAGTCTTGGAAGATAAGAGCACGTTGAAGGGTATCGTCATTGACGATATCCTGGATAAGTATGAGCCACAGTACATTAAGTTCCTGTTGGAGGAGCATGGGCTCAAGCTAAGTGCGTTGGTGGTTCTTACCGCTTCGCTCAAGGCTCTGGTGGACCGAGAGCTCCAGTTTGATGGAGAGATGCGCAGTCGTCACCCAGAGAGCTTTGAGTTCAGTCAGTTGGTGGAGGACTCGAACGAAGATGGATCTGTTGTTGCCGTCGTGGAGAGTAGTGATGATATCGAAGCCATGACAAAGGAGGCTCTTGGACAAATTGTGGATGTCTCCTCAGACGCGGTCGAGCTCCCGTCAGTGAAGATCATCCCACAATGCGGGATGGTGGTGGATCCATTCCTGGTGCAGGAGATAGTGTCTGCAGAGAGGAAGGAACTTGGCATTGTCAGTGAGTTTCCCTACTCTGAGCCCAACTACATGATAGACTACGTCATTTTTGCTCGTCACGGGTTGTTGTTCCCCGCCTATCGTGTAGTGCCGGTGATTGACGGTGATAAGGTGTCTCTCATCGCGTACAAAGACAAGGTGTACATTCACCTTCCTACATATCGCTTATTGTTTGAGCTGGAGGACACGAGCATCATGAACAATGTCGTGGAGATGGCCAAGGAGGAGCAGCGCGGAGCTAACGGAGAGGAGGTGGGTGACCTCTTGTTCAGTCTGGAAGCAACGGTGCACGAAAACAACAAAATTTATGTGTCTGATTTTATGCTATTCGGTCCCCACCGTGGAGAAGATTTACCTCTGAATGACCGAACCAAGCTCCTGGCCAAGGCATTTGGTCACAATCCTCAGTCCATGGTTCAGTTGCTTGACTTCTACCCTGTTAACGAGGTCGAGCAGTGTTTGGAGAAGTACCGCGACCTCATTCACGGCGTTGTGTTTAAGCACCCGGGAGGAATCCACCCAGGCACTTTCGAGAGCGGTAACTTCTACTACAACTCGGAGAAGAAGAAGTACGCGAAGATGCGCATCTGGGGTGGGGTGGAGACTGCGGAAGGCTGGACTTTTGAGTGCTGCACCCGCGGAAGGGACTACAATGAGGAGCAGATCCACCCCGATCGCCTCACCATCCCGTGCGCCACGGTTGAGGAGCTACGCATCAACGATGGCCACATCATCGAATGTGCCCATGCACCAGAGCGGAAACAGCAAAAGGGGAAGAAGCCTTCAAAGAGCACATCCCAGTTTGTCTTCGTGAAGCGCTGTAAGTGGCAGGTCTACCCACTGACACAGCACCAAATGAGCATGATTTTGGCCCCGTCGTGGCCGGAGGAGCGGTTTGTTGCCGCCTGCAAGCTCATCCCGACCCGCTCGGCTCAGTAGGAGGAAGTAACTTTAGACACGTATCTTCTAAGTAAGCACACCCCACGAACTGATGGCGAAAGCCTGGCTAGACTGAATGAAACCCACCAAGATGCACCCACCATGCCCCACACTCCCTCCCCCGCCACCCATAGCCAAATAGAAGAAGGGCAGGGCCCCCCCCCCTGTGAGAAGAGGCCCACCCCCGGGCAGAAGAAAGCAATGGCCGGAACACCAATCGTTGCAAGCCAACCGCAATGCCCCACCACCGCCCGGTTCCCCGGGCTGTGGCCTTCCCCCCCCCCCCCGTGGAAAGGGGGGCATTCATCAAGCACCCGCGGCACCCTGGAAGCGGGCGGCGCCGGTTAGGGGAGAAACCAGCGAATCGTAACATCTGCGCCTGGAGGCGCGGGAATAATAACATGACGGGAAAAACGGGTTCAAAACCCCTTCCATTGCGTCCCGTAGTTTGTCGGGGGTCGAGAGAATAAATAAGGTGGCGGGTGGGCGTGAAAAAGTTTCCCCACCCCCAAGGAAAATGCGCACCACACGGCAGTAAGGGGGGAAAGAACATGTATCCCTGGCATCGAACACCATATTTCGTTTCCACTGTTCCAAACCTTCTTCAACCTCCACGGTGCGTGTGAAACCCCATCACTTCATCACAATTCAGTATTTTGTGGCGCGCCTCTCGCCGTGGCGGTCGAATGAGCTTTCGAACGAAAACAAGAGAAAGGAAGTCACCAAGAAAATGCCAGCAACTAGCGAACAACCTGGAGAACGGAGCGCCCACAAACCGCGACCACAAACAAAAAAACCGAGTAAGAAAATAGAATAAAATTTCTGATTCTGTGAGGTACGCACCTCTACGCTACTTTGGTATACAAATGGTACAAATTCGATGAGTAGCAGTTTCCTGCCGCATCAGAAATCAATAAACCTACTTAATGACCATGAGGGCACAGATTCAACGGTATAAAGGCATAAGGCAATCACCATCACAACAAAACCAAGGCCGCATCAAAGCCAATCTGGTTGAAGGGCTCCTTTGTATCGATGTCATGGTATAACCAGAGCTTCTCGCTGTACACGCCAGCAACACAAGCCCAGGAGATCATGGTGGTGCCCACAGCAAGGATGGAGAGGAGGAGAAGCACAATCTTGGGGATGGCCTTCTGCATCATCAGCACAACGCCAAGAATGAATAGAACAAGGGTCACAACAATGGAGAAGAGGGCAAAGGCAGCAGCTCCGTTCATGTTGTTGCGAGCTCGGCCGCAGAAGAAGGCCTGAGTGCCAGTCCAGGTCGTGGAGACCTCACTGCACTTCCTCTTGCGACCCCACACGGTGACGCAGCCCACATTCTTCCAGCACCAACCGGGATCGCAGACCACACGGTAGCTGAACTGTGGAGTAGGGGTAGCAATCACCACAAGGGCAAAGATGGCGAACTGGAGAAGGGTAAAGATAACCGCGCCGGTGTATTCAGGAATGGGAGGCATGTCGTAAGAAAACTTGGTTGAGAGAAATTCAAAGTTAGCGTACAGGAATGAAACTTAAGATGTATGGATTCACTTGTGACGTGTGGTGAGCTATGTGTGTTGACGCAGAGGGTGAAACAAAGAGAAGGGGATACACAGTGGTGGGTTCCACGGCGAGTCCATCGACTGTGAAGGTAGTGAGGAGCGTCGTTGTTGTGAACTTCACATGCGATTGCAGTGTCACTCTGCGCACCAAACTGTGCTTTGTCGAAGAAATAAAGGAAGTAAAACAGAGCCACGTTCAGACATCCAAGGTATGCATGCTCTCCTTAGTAAATCGTATACTTGCCATGTGGCCCTGTTCCCCCTTGCGCACGTGGCTCTCAACGACAGTGGTCAAACACAATTTTGGGACAGCAATCAAAATGAAAAAATATACGGAAGCGTGGAATGAATAATACATCACAACCGCAATGGGGCATGGGTAGACACAATACAACCACAACCCCAGTCAAAGCCATACAAAGAAAAAACAGAAACTCAAGAAAACAGAGCAGTGATGCCATGTGGCATGCACCTCTACGCAGTTTGTGGTTAAGGAAAAGTGGAAACTGTACCTCGCAACCATGAACCGCTCGATGCTCACATCATCATCATCAGCCATGTGAGAGCTTACTTGAGGAACATGAGGGCACAGATCCAAATGGTGTTGAGGACCTGAAGGCAGAATGCAACCACCATCAGGCCAAATCCAAGGCCGTACTCGAAGCCAATCTGGTTGTATGAAACCTTCCAATCATTGTTGTAGTAGTAGCAGAGCTTCTCGTTGTACACGCCAGCAACACAAGCCCAGGAGATCATGGTGGTGCCCACAGCAAGGATGGAGAGGAGGAGAAGCACAATCTTGGGGATGGCCTTCTGCATCATCAGCACAACGCCAAGAATGAATAGAACAAGGGTCACAACAATGGAGAAGATCGCAAAGGCAGCAGCTCCGTTCATGTTGTTGCGAGCTCGGCCGCAGAAGAAGGCCTCAGTGCCAGTCCAGGTCGTGGAGAAGTCACCGCACTTCTTCTTGCGGCCCCACACAGTGATGCAACCCACATTCTTGTAGCATGCATCGCCATCGCAGTACACGCGGTAGTTGAACTGCGGGGTAGGGGTGGCGACCACCACACAGGCAAAAATGACGAACTGCAAAAGGGTGAAGACCACGGTACCTGTGTATTCAGGAATGGCAGCCATTGTGACGTAGAGGTTGAGAGCTCTGAATTAGGTGTCTTAGGTTGGGAAATAGTTTGTATGTGATGTTGTTCTTGACGGCTTGGAACCGTAACATAGAATGAGAAAGAGAGGGAAGTACTTTGGGGTAAATGCCTTCAATCCAACACATGGAAACCCCCAGAGGCCATGGGCAGATGGACTGCAGGTGTTCCTCACCACAGAAAGAGAGCACACGTCAGTATATACCAAAATCAAAGCCATAGCAAGCAAAAACCATAGAGGTGACTTGCCATGAACACACATACACACAGAAAAGGTGAAGGGGGGTGTGAATCAAATGGAGAAATCACTCAATAACACAAAAAAAAACATCTTCATACTAGAACAGAACGAAAGCGTATCAACTGAATCATAAAGAAAAAATGCTCAGTCATATAACGAAAGAGGAGCAGCGCAATCACTACCTGCCTCAGAGAATACTCAAAACCCCTCGATATCATGCAAGAAGGTTTACGTGGCATGAAACACCGCGGTTGTTCACATCATCGTGTGATGAGAGGTGAGGTCTCATACAGGTGAACGCGTGCATCACAACGGTCAGAATACATCAAAACACAGAGTACATCAAAAACACAAAATACATTGAAACACAAAAGCCAAACAATTCCAATTCAGCACATGTATGCCTTTCTCTTCTTCGTACTGGGGCATTCATCTACCGTTCACTTGATGAACATGAGGGCACAGATCCAAATGGTGTTGAGGACCTGAAGGCAGAATGCAACCACCATCAGGCCAAATCCAAGGCCGTACTGAAAGCCATTCTGGTTGTAGGATCGCTTCACAGTGCCGTAGTAGCAGAGCTTTTCGTTGTACACGCCAGCAACACAAGCCCAAGCAACCAGGGTAGTGCCCACAGCAAGGATGGAGAGGAGGAGAATCACAATCTTGGGGATGGCCTTCTGCATCATCAGCACAACGCCAAGAATGAATAGAACAAGGGTCACAACAATGGAGAAGAGGGCAAAGGCAGCAGCTCCGTTCATGTTGTTGCGAGCTCGGCCGCAGAAGAAGGCCTCAGTGCCAGTCCAGGTCGTGGAGAAGTCACTGCACTTCCTCTTGCGGCCCCACACAGTGATGCAGCCCACATTCTTGAAGCACCCACCGACATTGCAGTACACCCGGTGGGTGAACTGTGGGGTAGGGGTAGCAATCACCACACAGGCAAAAATGACGAACTGAACGATGGTGAAGATCACAGCACCCGTGTACTGAGGAATGGGAGCCATTGTGGTACGTTGCTGTGTGTGCTTGCAAGCGGTGGACAAGTTGTTATTGGTTGGTGTTGGTGTTGGTGTTGGTGTTGTTGTTGGTGGTGTGGTGGAGCAGTGAGAAAAATCTTTGTGAACGAGCACGGGAGGAAAGGGGAAGAGTTGTGAGGATGTTGTGTAGTGGTGTGGCAGGCATCACATCTCAGCATTTGGGGAACAGTGGGTGTAGGTCTCGCACCACACAACACAATCTGATGAAGGGAAAGGATGGAGGCTTGTGTAGATAAATGCAGCGAAGGAGGCAGGCCAAGGCACACCTGTGCTGTGATCAGGGGAGGGGGGTACTTTCCTCTCTTCACCCACATGGCCATGAGCAGCAATGTTGGTGATGGCATGCAGGATGAGGCTCATCCAAGGCCCTCGACTACTAGTTGCAGCGCGCATGGATATGTGTGTGTGTGTGTGTGTGCTTGGTTGACGGCTTAGTGCCACATGATGTGGGGCAAGGATGGCCGTAGTTGGTCACTGTTGCACATTGAGCGCACATCATAGCGCGCGGAGTGGGTTGGGTGGAACTCACTCTGTGACTAGGGCCCACTGGAGAAGCCAAGACTCATGGTGCCGAAGTTCGGGTAGGCCTGCACCTGCGGGGAACCTCTGGAGCGCAGAGCCACTTGCTCATCAATCATGGCAGCAACGTCCAACACGGGCTCCTCCACCACCGTACGTGGCGGCGCACGGAAGAAGGTACTTCCGCTAGAGCCCACATCCTCCATCTCATCAAACCTCTCCAATGTGAGTATCGGGGATTTTTGCCGCTGGTGAATGCGTTCACGTTTTGTGGCGTAGTTAATCTCGGGCGAGTGATGGGCCATTGCCGCACAGGAGCTTCCCTTTTCGTGGTGGTGCCGTCCAGTGAGCTCATCATTCATACAGCTTAGCCGCTCCCGTACACGTGCACAGCGACGGAAGGGCTCCAGCTCGTGGTAAAGGGGTCCATCCTGTGCGAAGAGAGGGCATGAAGCACTGAGATGGTAGAGGAGTGCCATGGAAAAGGTGGAGAGGGTGTGCCGCTCATAGCTCGCACTGATGCTGTAGTGAATGAGTCGGTGCAGGCAACTCATGGAGGAAGAAGAAGAAGAGGTTGGTGCTGCCAACTTGCTTGTTGGTCCTGCTGGTGTTGCGGCTGTTACGCCCTCGTTGGTGGCACCGTTATTGCACGTCATTGGACGAAGGAATGCACTGAGTAGCACATCCTGCTCCATCCACACCTCCATTGGTGCATCCATCAACAAGGTACGGGTGAAGAGGTGCATCACCAACTTGGATAGGCGATGAAGAAGAGGTTCACGGTTGGGGTAGCGTTCACACAAGAAGAAGAGGGCACCAAAGAAGCCACTCTGCACGAGTGCCGTGTCAGTACAGGCACGTTGCAGCAGTGCAACTTCCAGAAACACGTCACACAAGACATGCTTAGGAGGGCCACGAATGGAGAGCATCGGCTCCTGGATGGGTTCCATGTGCAGCACCCGCACCATGCGTGGCATGGCGGGGAGAAGGCTGGAGATGGGTGAGGCATGAATCTGCGAGGTGTACTTCTCCATCGTGGAGGCCCCTTCCAAGGAACTACGCAGAAGGTGAAGGCTCTGTACCATGAGTGTGATGCCCTCCTCAGCCATAGATACATGAGCACATGAATGCATGAAGGGCGCATGGCTGCAGGATGTGCATGATAGCTCGCGCATATCCGTCTCACACCGCACCACCACCGCCTCCACCATCTGAGAAAATTGGTGGTTCTTGAGGAGGGCATCGGCGATGGGCCCACGCAGCGGGCTCAGCCCACCCTGAATCACCTCACGCACAAAAGTGAAGAAGGTGTGGTCGGCATCCTCACGCGCGTTGAGGGCCATGGGGAGGTACTCCAGCACGTAGTGGGGAAACTGATTGGCCAGCCACACCCCACACACCGTGTTCTCTGACGCATGGGCGGTGGTGGTGTTGGCATCAGGGAAGAGGTGTAGAGACGGCGCCCAGTCAAGGATGGTTAAGATGGTATATGAGATGATGTTGGATTTGGCGAGGTTGCGCACCACCTCACGCATCCACTCCGTCGAGATGGCCATCATCATCACCTTCAACGTTTCTTCATAGCTCATCATCAAGGAGGCCAGGAGAATGCGATTAATGAGGCGTGCCACCCTAGGCACCACGCAGCTCCGTCGTGCGAGCAGCACCACACCCAGCGTAGCCACATCTGCCGAGAAGATGGCTTCGGCATAACCGCCAAGCGCGGTGAGGGCGTTGATGGTGGGGCGCCATTGATCCATCTCCACACGTACATCATCATCCCCCTCTACGTCTTTGCCCCGCCCGCACAAGAGGGTGAGGGCGATGGCGGTGAGATCCGTCAGCTCCACCGGGAGTTGTTGTGCAACGTGCAACAAGTGTGGCAGGTGTGTTGCCACGTAGTGCTGAAGCCCGTCAGCGGTCAAGTAGCTCTGATCCGCCTCACTGAGTGCTGTATAAGTTTCTTCTCGGGAGAGGAGCTCCCGGGGGGAGAGGCTGAGGAGGTCAGCGTTCATGTGTGCGGGCGGTGTTGTATTGTTTTTTTGGTGAATGGATGGTGAGCCAGACGAAGGCTCAGCACGGCTCCACCACAACGCGAGGTGGGAAGAGGATGGACGTGAGTGCGCAGGAACACGCGCGTGTGAGGAGTGAGGGGTGAAAAATAAAGATAAAATCAGTTGTTGTGGCACCCACGTGAGGAAATGAGAGCAGCAAGAATAGGTGGGCGGCCACGGGTCGCTGCGTGTTGGGTCCTTGTACGTATAAACGGGTGTTGCACCACCCTTCCGCACGTGTGTTCTTGTGTTTGGGGGGATGATGGCTGCTCAACGCTTGTATGAAGGCGGCAGAGGGCGTGTGTTAGTCAGCGCGATGGGGGCTCCTCCTCGGCGGCTCACAGAATGAAGGCTCGTGCACAACACAAGGCGCACACGGAGAAGAGGGAGGGAGAGATCAATATGTGGCTGGGGCACAAGGGCGATTGTCAGTGAAAAAAATCTTTATGCTTGTGTCCCGCGCCCGGCTCCATGTACCGTTGGGTGTGTGTGTGCGTGTGTGTATGTGTCGTTGGTAGTGGAAGTTGCGTTACGCGCGGATAACGAGTTGAGTGTGAGCGGCTCTACCGTGAATAAGCCAAGAAGAAGAAGAGCAGAATCCAAAATTTTTGTGCACCACCCGTGCTACGTACAACACAAGAAAAAAAAAAAGAGAAGTGAAAGAATGAAAGAGAAAGAGAGAGACAACAACACACACAAGCTGTGGGTGTGGGTGTATTGGGATGCTAGAGGAAGACGGTCGAGAACACAACACAGCTAATGAAGATGAATTGTGTGTTGTGAGTGCGCCCACGAACAATACGACCGTGGAGCTTTTTTTTTTTTTATGTGCACAAGATGAGAGAGGAGTGCAATCCGTAGAAGGTGTGTGCGTGTGTACGTGTGTGTGAAGAGTTGGCCTACCGCATGTGATCTATGCTGGTGAACCCCCTCTTGGCAATATAACCTGTTGTTTGTTGAACGAAGAAGAGGTTGGGAGAGATGGATACAACATGTGTGTGAGGCAGCGGCAACACAGACCTTCATGTTTGTTGAGTTGTGAGAATGTACGATTTGTGTATGATCAGCAGAGCAAGGAACTTGGTTGAGTGCGTTTGTAGCAGAAGAAGAAAATGTGCCACTTCACCACGGTGTTGGTGGCTGGTGTTGGTGATGGTGTTGGTGATGATGGAAGAAGTAGGAGTAGGCTGCTTGTTGCGCCGAGGTGAAGGGTGCGTGTTGGTAGGATGCACTCATTGGATGTGCTGCGTGGGATGCATGGGTGGAGGAGCTGAACGGCACTGAAGTTGGTGGCGCATGGCCCCACGGCCCCGCTGGCTGAGCCTGCGACCACGGCTGCAGTGTGGCGTGTGTTGTGTGTGCGTATGGCCACGATGGCACGGATCTCCTCCGCCAGACTACATCCTCGCGAGGTGGTGGTGGTGGTGGTGGTGGGGCCATCATCATCCACGGCGGAGCGGCGTAGGTGTGCGTCAACCATGGAGGTGGTTCGTACGGGTTTCTTGTTGCTGTTGTTGTGAAGGAGGGCATACGAGGTTGTGGTGATGTGTGGGCCATCTGTGCCACCACAGTGCGTGGCGGGTGTTGTGTGGCAAGGGGATGATGTGTAGTGGCTATCTGTGCTCCAAACTGTGCTGGATTGGCGGTGGTGGGAGCCTCACGTCTCGAAGAAAAGCCTCCGTGTGTGGTGCGGTTGTTGTATGGCGTTTGCCCCAACATTCTCCACGGAAGTGGTTGTGGCTCAGGAGAAGGCTGCGGTGGACGTGGGTGCGTGGGGCCAGGTCGTGCCGCGGCACGTGTTGGTGCAGCGGCAGGGATGGAAAAGCTCAGTGGCGGCAACGTACTTGGCTCCCACTCGAGGCAGGTGCCAAAGTCGGCTGGTTTCACGTGGAGAGAGGTGGTGGTGGTCCTCTGTGCGCCCTCCTCGCTCACTTCAGCCTTCTCTTCTGCCCTTGAACGCTTCCATGGTGGGTTCATACCAAGAACCATCACATCATGGTCATCATCATCATCATCCGGATCCTCCTCAACACCAACTTCCTCCACATCACGCACATCAGTGTTGTGTACGTTTTCACTTGATTGGCACAACATCGGAGGTACCATCATCATCCCCATCATCCTCTCCTCCATCACTTCTTGTGTGATGCATGGCACATCCTGCGTGGCTGCAGGTGAGCATGGCACCTCCACTTCATCACGGAGTGGTGAGGTTGTTGGCTGAGCAGCGGGTGAGGGTGATGGCGGTGTGCGTGGGTGCGTGGCACCGGCCGCCACCCGACGACGTCGTCGCGGATGATTGGCCTCAACATAGGCAAAATCGTGGAGGAGCTCCGCAAAGGCCTGACGCGCCTCCACTGCCGCCTCAGCCGCCACCTCCTCAGTGGCTCTGCCACATATCTCCGTGTGGTGTGTTGCTCCTGCCGCCACATCACCGCCACTGTGGGATGGATGCTCACCCACAACGTGATGGTTTACGTGGCATTCTTGAGCGGTGCGGAGGCTGCAGCTTTGGTCGTTGCCCACAAAGTGTGGAGTGAGGAGATGAACTCCAACCTCATCCGCAGACATGCTGGACGGCAGGGTGAGCTCGAAGCTCACGCCAACACCAACATCGTCAGCATCTGAAGTGAATGTGTTGCCATCATGCATCAATCTTCGCACGGGAATAAATCGCAGAAGCAGCAACACGTCTGTGTGTGGGTGGCCCACGAGAAGCAGAAACCTGCCGCGACGTATACGGCCATGAATGCCAGAATCACCTCCATCCTCCTCGCCCAGACATGATGCTGCCGCCGCTGACGTGCTCTGCTTCGGCACCGCGGTGAGGCGCACATGATGGCATGTGGCTGAGCTTGGCACCACGTCAAGTCGGCATGTGGGGAGGGCGTGGAGCTCACGCAGCAGCAGGGTGCCAAAAGGTGGCGGTCTGCCACACAACGCCTCCATCTTGCACGCTTCCACGTCCCGCACACGTCGCACCTCACGAAAGCCGCCCTGGTCCAGCGCCTTGGCTGCTGCCTCGCCAACGCAGTGGAGCTGCCGCAACACCAAGCCATCAGGCCACACACGCTGATCAATGCAACGCTGCAGCATCTGTGTGCTGAGAATGAGGGAGTAGCTCAAGGTTGTTCGTGCGTACTCGCCCAAGAAGCGCGCCAGACGTGGCACCATGGCCCACACACGCATCGCATCGTTGCGCAGCGATATATCCGCCATGGTTTGTTGTGCCACGAGGCTCTGAATGAGGAGGAAGATCTTGTGCCAGTGCTCGCGCACCTCGCGACCCCCACGACGTCCGCTGTGGAGCGCAAATTTGGCGCTCTTGTTTATGTGGTTGAGCGGGCCACGATCGCCCTGGCGCAGACGCACCTCCGTGAGCTCCGCACACTTGCTGAGGAGAGTGAGGGCATCGCGAAGCTGAAAGCGATGAGGTTGTGCCACACCCTCCTCCACGGTGTTGGTGGTGGATGATGTTGGTGGTGGTGGTTGGTTCTGCCTCTCATTCGTGGGTGCTCCATCACCATCGCACTTGGCCAGCACCGCCTGGTTGAGGTCGTGCACGGTGGCGAATAAAACGTACATGCGTGCCATGCAACGGCCAACACGGGTGGGATGCAGGCGTGTGTGTGGGAGAAGAAGATCCTCCGTCCTTGGCGCCGATGGAGGCATCACCTCCGCACCTTCTTCCCCTTCTTCATCTTCCATCCAAACCTTCTCGTGTGGTTGTGTTGGCACGTCTGTCGCGATGGTGGCGATGCAGCGCTCCTCCACGAGTGCGCCAAGCACACGCCGCATCAGCCGCTCCACGAAGGCCAACGGGCTGAAGCGTTGCTCCTCCTCCCGTGAGCTAAAGTGAAGGCCGTAGTGTTGCGGGTGTTGGCCCAGACGCACCCACAAGAAGGTTGTCTGTGCCCACATCACCGCGGTGTGCAGGCTGTGAATGGTGCCCAGCGAGACTTCCGCATTGACGTGCTCAATCATGTGGCGATGTAGATGGCTCTCCACCACCGTGCTCAATACCGCATCACCTTCACCTTCACCATCACCATCGCCACCACCACAACATGCTCTGTAGAGGTGTGCCTTGTTGGCGGTGGTTAAGATGAGTGCTACACCATGCTCATCCATCCCAGGTCGGCCCGCCCTCCCGCACATTTGCATCACCTCGGAGAGGGGCAGATCCACGCACTGGCCGTGCAAGAAGCTCGTCGTGCCCTTCACCACAACAAGATGCGCGGGCAGATTCACGCCAAGCGCGAGTGTGGTGGTGGTGCAGAGGATAGAGATGTACTGCTCTCGAAACATGTGCTCCACCAACTGACGATCCTCAGCCGTCAGGGCGGCGTGGTGGTGTGCGATGCCCATCAGCAGGTGCGCGCGGAGTTGCTTGTCGCGGGCGCGGTTGGCCAGCGCCACCACCTCTGCGGAGGGCACCAGTGATGATGGATGTGCGGCACGTTGGAGGTCTTGTGAGAGCTGCTGCGCCGTGAGGGCGGCGTCTTGGCGAGAGGGGCAAAAAACCATCGCTGGCCGGCCCTCACCGTGTTGGTGAATGAGATGCAACAACTTGTAGCTCAGGAAGCGGCTGAAGGCGTAGGGGCGGCTGCTGTCGTTGGCGAAGCTCACGACGCGCAACGTGAGGGGAACGGGCCGATCACGTGCGGAGAAGGCGAAGATGCCGCACGGTGGCACCGCAAGCCACGTCGCGAGGTCTGATACGTTGGGCAGAGTGGCACTCACCGCCATGTAACGCACACGTGGCCATGTTGTTGTTGTAGTAGTTGTTGTAGATGCATGTTGTGCTCCACCTCGTGATGCCTCAATCATCTTCATGCGGCTGACGATGGCCTCCAGTGCGGCGCCACGTTCCTCACGCAGTGTATGTATCTCATCCAGCAGCAACAAGCCCACCGCATTCACCAACCCGAGCACAGCGGCCTCGCGCCAACGTCGCGTGATGCTATCCCACCGCTCCGGTGTGGCGATGATGATGTGTGCGGCGAGGACGGCGTCGAGGCTCTCCGCCTCCCCACGCCCTCGATCATGATCGCCCGTCTCGAGCACAACACGCAGCGACGAAAACATGCGCCGCCACGTATCACACTTTTCATAGGCCAAAGCCTTGATGGGGCACACGTACACCGCCTTGAGCTGTTGTAGGTGGTGCAAACCACTCACAGATGATGATGATGATGATGAAGCACTCAGCAGTGATGGAGGCAGGGTGGCTGAATCCTGCACCAGGCGCGTGGCGAAGAGCCGCAACATGGCCGCCTCCATCACGAGTGTTTTCCCGCTCCCCGTTGGTGCCGCAACCACCACATTCTCATCCGTGGTTAAGACGATGGGCAGCACGTCTTCCTGAACACGGGTGAGTGTGCGGTGCTGAATGAAGTGGTGTAGTGGGCCAAGTAGGCCAGCGAGCGAGGCCATCGTCCTTCCTTGTGCGTTGATGGGGTGTGCGTGTGCTACGTGGTGGTTGGGCCAAGATGATGAGCGCTCACGCTAGGCATGTGGGGAGTGGTAACCTACGCGTCCTTCAAGAAAAATAAGAAGAAGAAGAACAACAACAACATCATGAATCCATCATACTCAGTGAGTGGCAACCATCAAGCATGTGTCGTACGTGCAGAAGGTTTGCATCATAATCACCATCAACCACCTGCCGCTACTTGTGTGCTCCGGAAGAGGTCTGGCCCATCAACTTGTGTGGCAGCCCCGCCTTCCTTGGTCGGAGCTGCATCGCACCTGACGCCACAAACTTACGCCCAAGACGCAGCTGAAGTGGGGCCGCCCTTAACGCCTTGTGTGCCACATGGAGTGCGGCCCGCATCGCAGAAGATGCCTCCACCACCCCGCGAGCCTCGCCACGCTCGATCCAAAAAAACACATCGCTCCAACGACCAAGATGCACCGCCGCCTCCACGCACAAATGAATATGTGCAGCCGTCATGGCGTGGCGATGTGTGCTGAGGTAGGCTGCCATGGATTTGGCCACGATGGACCACTCACCGTAGGTGGCCGCATGTTGGGCGAGGTGGGGGATGGCGCTGAGCTCACCACGTCTCAGCACACCAAACATGAAGATGCGGGTGAGGCCCCACGAGGCCTGGCCTTCGGTTAACGTGCGGGCAATAATGGCCGCATCATCGGAGGAGAAGGAGGGCACCGCATCCAGAGCGGACTCGAGCTGTTGGAGCACCAACACATCCGCATGTTGCGTGGACGATGGGGATAATGAGGGGGAGGATGATGAAGATGAAGATGATGGTGGCGGCTTCACATCTCCATCCATCAGATTGGGCGTGGCGGTGGAGCTCTTCTCGAGATGCATCACGAGCCGAAAGAGGGTGTGCAGATTCAGTGGCGATACCTTCATCTGGTAGAGGGCCATGGCCAACACCAAACGCCGATCAGCCTTCGCACGTTGCGGTGGCAGCGCACAACCTTCACGGCGGAGATAGAGCTCCGCGAGCTCCTCGCCGGCAGGGAAGTGCAAGCAGCGCAGCAGCACCTCTGGGGCAACGGCGGCATCCATCATGAGCATATCATCCAGGTAGCGTGTGGCCGTCTCTGGAGCATGCTCCACGACGAGGGGAATGATGATGTGATGGAGATAGTGCAGCTTCGGCATCTCCGACGTGGCGGGGGGGCCTCGGGAGGCGAGGGCGCGGCATGCCGCCCCAATATCCAAGGCCGCCGCACGTCGATGTGAGCTGAGATAAGCCTGATAGAGCTCCAACGCCGCACGGTAGTCGTAGCGCGCGGTGATGGTGAGGCAGCAGGCGTAGATGGCGGCACTCCAGCTCATCTGAAAATGGCGAATGTTGGTGAAGATGCGCAGGCTCTCTTCTGGGGCGTGACGTGAGGCATCGAAGAGGGCCAGGAGCACCTCATCCGCCAACATCATATCCTCCCCGTAGGAGAAGTAGAAGTTAAGTGCTTGACGTGATTTGGCGGCGTGCAGCAACATCCGCAGGCCAACCTCCACGTTGGGCTGCGTCAGGAACTTGTGGCGATAGCCCGCCTCATCAATGGCGGAGCACAGCATGTGCAGCTCCTCACACAAGCCATCCTTCTCCATCTTTGTGAAGAGGCTCATAATTTCGCCAGGGCTGTAGCGGCCAACGTTGGCGCGCACGTAGTCAGGGAGGAGGTGAGGAGGGTGGTGATGTGCGGCTTGCCTCCAAGGTAGGCAGCGTGGCGATGAAGGGCATGCGAGGGCATGGCACGAGTGGGCTTGGCCATGAAGGCCTCTGCCGCACTGTGGCCGAGCAATCCTCCTGCATCCATGTGCGTTGTTGTGGTAGTGTCGGTGAGTAAGGCCTCCTCCATCTCCTCAGCGAGTTCCTCACTGGGCTCGAGATCGAAGCCGCGGAGGAGGAGGCAGGGTGAGCCGGCACGTTTGCCGGCCTCCTCCGCACGCACCTCCGCTGACGGGCTATCGGTGATGGCGAGGGCCGTATATACGCCAGATTGAACCACATCGCCACGCTTCACCCACAGGAGGGCGGTGGCGGAGGCAAGGAGCAGCAGCACATCATCAAAGCCAAAGAAGGGCATCTAAGCTGCCAATGATGGCGCCAGTGCTCCTTGAGAAGGCAGAGGGGAAACAAGATAAATCTCTGTGTTGCTACTAGATTGGCCTACATACGTTGCCGTGTGATGATGCAACAACGATTGCAGCACACCAGCAATTGCTTCATGGCCAACAACAAGGAAAAAAGAAGGGGTAGTGCCAAGAGGTGCTTCATCAAAGATAGGGACCACAACTCCAGCGCACACACACAAACACATCGTACGTATGTCATTGGGAGATAAGCACAGGTTCTGTTTGGTATGAAGATTGGCCACACGCATCAACGCAAGCGTGATGGCCGGCAAGAAAGAAGTTTTTGTGGTACAAGTCCGAAACCATGATGAATGGTGGTGCGTGAGGCGATTCATCTAAAAGTCGCAGCGAAGACACGCGCACGACGCCCAATCCCAACAACAACAACACCAATGATGAGTGAGGCTCCTCGCTCACTACATGAGTGAGTGCGAAGAGAGATGCCCCCTCGTACACATACCACTAGAAGAGAGAGAGAGAGAGAGAGGTGGTCTGGCGGTTGTTGCGATAGCGCATCATCCAACATTCATGCTGCGATGATGTGTGGCTCCTCCACCATCTGTACCTCTCCCACTCGCCCACCAAAAGTAATTTGTGGGTATGCCGGCCGCCCCACATTCCATTGTGGGATGCTTCCCTCCTCACTCAGCTGCTTGCCCTTGGCATCATGCACCGTCAGCCTCGCACGGGTGCTGCCCGATGGCGCGACCACACGAAGCAAAAAGGTTTTGTTGATGCCACCGTAAGGCACAATCCAGAGGTGCGAGAGATCATTGGCCCTGCCACGCTCCCACTCCTCAATGCTGCAGCCGACGCCTACACCAAGGCCCACCCAATCACCCGCATCCAGCACCTCAACGGCCCACTGCACCACAACAGACTTGGGGCGCATGGGACGGCCAACACCAGGTCGGGGCTCCTCCCCGGCAGCCCCACGCACGAGGAGCTCGTTGAGGCAGTGGTCAAAGAGGGAGGTACCGAAGCCGTTGGGCAGTGAGCCTCGTGGGCCCCAGCTACGTGCTTGTGGTGCTGCATCTCTGGCACCACGTAGGGCGGTGTGGCTCTCAATCGTCTCGACGGCTCGGCACAAGGTATCCATGGCGGCGCCATTCTGACGACGTGGTGGCTGATTTGCACGTGGTGTAACATTGTTGTTGTTGTTGGCGGCGTTGTGGCTCAGAATGCCACGGCTGTGTAGGGCAGATGCCGCACGTGGAGCCACGTTGGTGGAGGTCGGAGTGGGTCTGCGACGGTTGGCACTCACAGATCGAATCGGGCTAACGTGGCGAAGCTTCTCCGTGTTGATGGAGCTCTCGTTGTGCACGATTTTGGAGTGCGGGCTTTGCCCACCAACCCCAGTGGCAACAGCACGGCGTCGATGAGCTGCAGAGCGTGTGCCTCCCGTGTTGTAGGGCGAGCGGCTGCCTCCATTGACGGTACGCCGCACGTCTTCCGTCTGGGCAGCAAAGAGGTAGGGCGTTAAGCTCTGCAGCTCTGCCATCACACCATCCAGGCGAGGGGTGATGCCACTGGAGAGGCCCGGCACGCTCAGAGAATTCTTGGAGAAGGTATCTGGGAACTGCGTCCCAGCGGCCAACCCTTCCGCCACTGTGGCAATCTGCATCGAGTACAGCGGGCGAGAAACATCCATGCGGCAGTGATGATCGGCGGCCTGGAGGAGGTGAATCTTCTCATCAGAGACCAGCACCTGACGTGCCACCTCACTCGCCGCATATCCGTACTCGGCGTCACAGGCCTCCATAAACTCCCGCCGCTTCGATTCCATGGCGGAGAGGAGCAGATCAAACTGCTGATTGATGGCAATCTTGCGATTCTCCTGCAGTTGCGCGATGCGTTTGTGCTGACCAATCCAGTTCTTGGCGCTCTGCTGGGCCTCGTCGAGCTGGTGGCTCAGAGACTCCAGAATCTGCCGGCGTGAATCGGGCCGCAACACATCGGGTATCACAACCAAATTGCCACTCTTTTCATTTTTGGTTTCGCAGAGTGCGCAGGCGAGCTCCTTCGTGTACGGATCAAAGAGCTGCAGCTCTGTGTTGTGTATCGGGCAGCGTGGTTCGGAGGCGGCAGAAGCGTAGGGCGTCCATCGAAGGTTTAGTGTGGCGAGTGGCAGCACATACTTCTCCGGCTCCTTGAAGAGGATGGAGGAGCTGGCCAAGATGAAGCAGCTGTTGCTGAACTGGTGGGCCTGCAACAGGCGTAGGCCCTCCAACTCAGTGTCGGCGAAGAGCATGTTTCCTGGTGCGGCCTCGTAGAGAATCACGGGGGTATCCACCTGCGCCACCTCACGCGCGGTCCCGTTGCTCCGCACCGCATCACTCTCCAACAGACGCAGCTGTGGGAAGAAGTGGCGGTTGGGGTTGCTCCCCTTGGTACAAACAAAGATGGAGTTGTTGCCCGTGAGTCCCGTGGCGATGGCACGATCACTCTGAATGGGCTTGATTTTGCTGATCTTATTCATCTTGCCAAAGTACTGCTGCGGGCACAGAACGCTGAAGAACTGCTCCACGATCCGACTTCGAAGGGCAGAGGTGAGGTTGGTGAGATGGAGCTGCGACGCAGGGAAGGTGGCCTCTTCCGCCTCCTTCCTTGCATCGATACGCACTGGAGCCGGGGCGGCCTTGGCGGCAGCACCCACCGCGGGAGGATCTGCCGTCTTGAAGGATGAGGTGGAGGCCACCCCCACCATGAGGGAGGCCTGCTTGAGTGGCTTCTGCGTCAGGGCATCTCCATCCACCTCCACCGTGAAGGAGGCGGTGCTGGAGTCTTGGCCAGTTGCGGCCGCCTGCCGTGAGGAGGTTGGCGCAACGGGTGGGGTGCCCGAAGGTGCCGCCGCCGTCGCAGGTGGTGTTGGCTCCACCTGAAACGGCAGGGAGGAGGAGCGGTCTGAGTGGAGCTCAATCTCCTCCGCATCAGAGGTGTTCTTCGGCGCAGGCGGCGAAAAGTGGGGTACCGCCAAGTTGCCTGCACCACCGCTGCTGCCACGTGGTGATGGAGCTGCTGGGGTCGTGGAGGTGGTGGCCGGTTGTGGGGTCTTTGGTGAGGTGCCCGGTGCGTGCAGCGGGACCTTCGTGGGCACCGACTTGGGCGGGGAGGTGGCCGGGGGCTCCACAGTGAAGTTAAGCTCCGAGGAAGCCTGGCCACTGAGACGTTGTGGCACCAACGGGGGGCTTACACGTCCGGCAGGGCTCACCACAGACTTCTGTGGGGAGCCAATCAAGGGCGGGACGCCACTCGTGGAGGTTCGTGGGGGTGTGGGGTTGCGTTGTGGGGAGGGAGGGCCTGAGACGAGCTTCGCACCCGGTGGGGGTGGCCCCTTCATCACCATCTTGGCTCCAGGTGGGGTGATGGAGCGCTCGGGGCTCAGGCCAGGTGGGGAGGATCCGGGCGGAGCCTTCATGATCTTTGCCCCCGGTGGTGGTGCGCCGTGCATCACCTTCACCCCGGGTGGCAACGAACGCTCTGGAGAGATGCGCCCAGCACTTCCCGATGGGGCCACGAAGGTGCCCGATGAAGGTGGTGGGCCCGCCATGATCTTTGCGCCCGGAGGCGGAGGTCCATGCATCACCTTCACGCCAGGCGGCGGGGATGAGGAGAGTGCGCGTGAGCGCTCAGGGCTCACCACCACCGATCCCGATGGAGCTGCTGTGAGGGTGGCCCCTGGTGGCGGGGGCCCTTTACGCACAATCATGCCAGGCGGAGGAGGTCCATGCATCACCTTCACCCCGGGTGGCATCGAGCGCTCTGGCGTGAGGCGGCCAGCACTCCCTGACGGAGGAACGAAGTTGCTTGAGGAAGGTGGTGGGCCCGCCATGATCTTTGCCCCTGGCGGAGGTGGCCCATGCATGACCTTCACACCAGGCGGTGGGGCTCCGACCATCACCTTCGCCCCCGGAGGAGGAGGGGAGCCTATGGAGCGCTCTGGGCTAATGTGGCCAGCGCTAGGTGGGCCCACCATCATCTTGGCCCCGGGAGGTGGAGGTCCATGCATCACCTTCACCCCAGGCGGGAGTGAGTTGGAGCCAACACTACTCGGAGGCGCCGCCGCTCGCAACGTGCCCGGCGACGGTGGCGGGCCGGCACTGACCACATGTGAAACGCTCGGTGATGGGCTGCGTGAGGCCCCCACGGTGGGCACCACCCCAACCGTGTCGGAGCCCGTCTCGGCCTTCACAATCTCCTTCTTGCTGCCCACCTTGGAGAGCATCTTCTTGAGAGACTGCATTACTGGCACACGTCAATGTGCTGTGGTGGAAGGTGGAGGTGTGTGTCGGTGTTGGAAGAGTGGCTGCAGCAGCAACCAATGTGTGTGCGTAGTGTGTGAGGGGTGCAGGTGAGGTTATGTGGCAACGCCCCCCCCCAGTGCGCTTACGAAGAACGAGTTTGGCAAGTGGCGCACGACGACCCGTTCGCCGTTGATGAAGGTTGTGTTCTTGTGCGTAGAGTACAGACGAAGTAGCAGCCGTGTTATGTGGGAGGAGTGTTGGATCTAATCTAAGCTACTCCGAAACGGCTCTGGTGCGCAGAGGAGGCACCTGTGGCAGCACTACCCAAGACCCAAGAGGGGTGAAAAAAATAAGATGAGAGTGGGAAGAGGTTGCATTCACGAATGAAGAAGAACATGAGTGCACCCATCCAATGCCATCCAACACTGTGCTGGTACCAAGGGTACCATGTCCTTGTGCTTCTGTGGTTGCGGTCTCGCTCTCACTCCACCTTACTCCTCCTCGTGGAGGAGCGGCTCCTCCTCAAAGGTGGTGATGCCGTCAATGCGTGCCATGTGCTCATTGAAGAGAGACTGGCAGGTCACGGCCGTCTTTACTTGGTTGATTGTTTCCTCCATGCGGCCCATGCTTGCCACGTGTTGGGTGATGGGCGTTTGGTGCTGCACCGCATAGGCACGGGAGCTCTCCGTCCACGCACAGTGCTCCGTGAGGTGCGTGAGATGAGCATCGCCAAGACGCTCATGTGCCGCGGCACCAAGAAGAAGAGGCATGGCCCGTCGGCCGTTGATGCGCATC